>JBCEWB010180708.1:0-10003 GCA_039654565.1 Peronia peronii
GATAGATAGATAGATAGATAGATAGATAGATAGATAGATAGATAGATAGATAGATAGATAGATAGACAGGTAGGTAGACAGATAAGTAGGTAGATAGAAAGATAGATATGTGGGTTGGGCATGGGAATATATAGGTTAATTTTATTTGCACTTATCTTATCGTTACATTATTCGAGTGACAACTGATGGAAAACTGGCCCCTCTCCCCAGTAGAGGACAATAAAAAGAAAACACATTGACGTTTGCCTGGAAAACAATTGGATCTCTTCGCAGATAAATAAAATAATTAGAACACTTTCCTTGTAACGTAGATGACGTCAGTCCCATTGTTCTAATTTACATGCATTTCTGTTATTTTTGTTGTGGTACATTTTTGTCTCGTAGACTTGTCTCTGTAATATACTCCAGGGCATTTACAGTTTGTTTGTTTGTTAGTTTTGTTTTGTTTTCATCATTATATAATAATATATTTTGTTTCTTTCCAACAGGTATGAGGTCACCCATCTTCTTGTTTAATGTATGTATCTGATGTCCGTCCTTTTTTTTTTCTTTGTTTGTTTGCACGGTAGCTTTTGTAACGGAGATAGAGTCCGATAACATGTTCTTTGCTGTGTGCATGTGTATGTGTGTATGTATTTGTGTGCTTGTGCGTAGGTGGCCGTGTATTATTGTGGTTTAGATTCTGATGATGTCAGTTCCGTAAGTTTTTATTTCGTGTTGTTTAGAATTTTTGTCCTCCTTACACAGATGAGGTCAAGCTGGCTTGTAATTTTCATGTTATCAGAATTATCTTTGTTGTTGTTGTTGTTGAAAAATGGAATTCTTTATTTGTCTGTTTGTTATTCAAGGCAATTTAAATCTGATCACCATTTCTATTTATAAAGTAAAAACTTGATTGCATATATGTGCCTTTGCATATATGCCTTTGGAAATCATTTTGAGAGTGATTGCTCTAACAATGTCTCGCTAGTCTTCTTTATTTTTGCAGATATGATTTTTTCTTAAATGGCATGCAACCTGTCAACCCAAAGTGTAATGTTATCTTGTCAATTCGAACAGAACAATTTTTTGACAGGTAGAAGTTTAAAATTTGGAAATTTTGTCTGGATAGCGGCGTCTTCGCTTACTCTTCATCCGCTTTTTTTCTGCCAAGGGTCTTTGACGTGCTAACGCACATACATAACTTCCGAAATATATTGGCAGATATCCAAGAAGGTTAGATGTCAGGCTTCCCTACCTAAGAACCCAGGGAACTGTTGAGTTACCGAAAAAAAGAAAAGGTTCTAATTCTTCTCATCCCGCGGTAAGATCTGAAATCTTCATGTTGTCACCAAAAGGCAGACGGTCAACCTTCGATTGAGACGCCGCCTCTATTCAGGTATGAGGGAGGATAATTGTTTTTAAAAAAAGCTATTACTTTAGTTTTCCCCTCTGGATGCAGTTATTATTGAGAGTCTTTTGAAAGCGTCCACTCTGGCTCGGAAAAATCAACAACAAAAAAAACAACAATGACGATAACAGTTACAATAACAACAACATCGACAACAATAACAATGCAGCAAGAACATCGATAACAACACAAAAATAATAACAACAACGACGACATCAACAATCTTAACAACAACAACAACATCAGCAGCAATAGCAGTAAGATAAAATTTATTACAACAACAAATTGCACTTACGAGACAGGTAGTTGAGAAACCATTGTTCCTTTGCTTGGCTTAGGACGTGCTTGTTCTGAATTGAATTTGTTTCATCGATTCACTGTTGGTCAATTACATCTTCATTTTGTTTGTCTCTTCTGTGTTCGGGACAGTGATCATTGTCATCTTCTCATTTTCATTTTGTCATTTTGTATATGTGTGTGTCTGTGTGTATGTTTGTGTGTGTGTGTGTGTGTGTCGGTGGTTTCATTGTTTGGCCGTCGTGCTAGAGATAAGACGTTCTTGGATTTCAATCCTCACATTGTTCGACATTTTATCTTGATAAAGATAATTTACATGCATCTTCTGGCTCGATGCAGTTAAAGTAAATATCCGACTAAGACGGAGACTGTTAGGCGGATTAGGATTTGCGAGCCTAACATCTGTCTTGTATGCTTGCTAGGAAGCTGAGAATGTGCACGTCTCCGTCTGATATTTTGTCAGTGTAATAACAGTAAAACACTTAACGTCTGAACTACAAAGGAGTGACATAAATGCCGTCTATCCTTCGAAGGTAGGAACATTCCTACATAAGACATTGTATCTCGTGAAATGAAATTTTACCAAGCCGACTTATAAAGCAGTTTACTTCTGAAATTGTTTTCCTTATCCAGTAGTTCTCGTAGTCAATTTGTGCGGTAAAGGTTTCTTACAACGGATAGAATGTCCAGGACATTGGTAAATGACAACTTGCGATTGGACTGTGTTCAATGAAATGTAAAAGTGCAGATAATTTCCTTCCAAATGCGTCATAAGTGGGGTGCCGATAATGGTAGACGTCCCCATGATGTTTATTGACATTACTCAAGCATGCACGAAATGAAAAATTGATCAGAGAAAAGATCTAGGGAGTCACAAGAATCTAAAATCACAAAAGAATAAGAGGGAAAAAGAAGTAAATAAAAATAATAGGCTGGAATGACACACAGAATTAGAAACATAGAAATGGACAATGTTGAAGTTAGCGATGCTCTGAAAGCCTGAAAGCAAAATGCAATCAAAGTAAAATTCTCATCAATGTCGCTAAAATATCAGAATGCTATAACAAACATTTTGTACAAGAAACACAAACATGAGAGCAACAACAACATCAACAAATGATCCGCTGTTGTTTATTGATTTGGATTTCTTTATAGTTTGTCCTTTGTGTTTGCAAACTGTCCACATTTCGTGCAGTCGTCATCGGGCTCGACAGAATTCAACACGTAAATGGTCCAGATTTTAGGACAACTTGCCATTTGTTTTTTTAACCTTGTCGTCTGTGCCATTTTCTCTGACTGACAATTTAAGATAACCCGATGAAAACAAGGATTGTCAATGGGTTTATTTTTTTTTATTTTATTTTTTTTTGTTATTTGAAATTTGCTATGCCAATTACCTAACACAAGAAACGAATTTGATTACTTGATGAAAGCATCCCGTCTGTTGATTGACACAAAAAAGAATCTCCAGCTTTTTAAATCTTGGAGAAAAATTCCATGTTTATGGAATCTTGGTGTTTGAATTTAAAACTATGATCCAAAATGCGTATATCGGAAGATAATCTCTATTAATTGTATTAGCATCGGCTTAATACAATCCACAATCCATTCATCTCTTGACGTTCCTTCCCTCCCTCCCTCCATCCATCCATCTACGCATCATCCATCCATCCATCCATCCATCTATCCATCCATCCATCCATCCATCATCCATCTATCTCATCCATCCCATCCATTCATCCAGCCAGCCATCCCATTCAAACATTCGTCAATCCGTCCATTCATTATCTACCTATCCACAATCTAGCCATCCATCCGTCCATCCATCCATCCATCCATCCATCCATCCATCCATCCATCCATCAAACCAAATATCCATCTATCCATTCATCCATCCATCCATCAAACCATATATCTATCCATCCACCCATCAATCCATCCATCCATCTAACCATCGATTCATTCGTCCGCCTGTCCTTCCATCCTTTCACTTGTCTGTTTGTTTTTCCATTAATCACCCCCTCCCCGTTTTTCTACCTTTTATAAATTTATCAGCCAATAAATGGAGAGATCAATAGGTAAACAATCAGTCCACTCATTTCTTTCAACTGACGTTTCTAATCTTGACATATTCACGTTAAACGTACATTCTATTTTCTATTTCACACAGCATTTTTTCATTTACTTTCTTTATTTCTATTACCGTCTGCTCACGATGAACAGATTTTGCAGTTTTTTTTCTATCTAGCTATCTAACAGAATGGGTCAATACTTTTTGTTATTCCTGCTATTTCATTAGAGATCCCAGCTAGCTGTGTTTGCATGTGACTCCTCTTTGCTCGTCACAGTAATGAGTGCACAGACTTCAAGAAAGTACTAGCCAATTAAAGCCTTCAAAATGAAAAGTATTTAGCCACACTTCACCCATTCTGAGCCAAGCTCGAGAAAGACGCAATGGAAAAAGGGGGAAAATAATGAGCGAATAACAGTGAAATTTTAAGGTGCAAGCATCTGGACATCATAAAATAATGTAAAGCTGGGGTAGCTACAGTAGCAGGTAATCTCAGGGAAGAAAACCAAAACAAACAAACAAACAAAAGAAAACAGTCTTATTTTCGAGATGGAGTTCCTCAAAATGGACTTCAGCACTTTATTATTCTAGTGTCCTTAATTCATTTCTTCGGTCCAGACTTTAATATTCTCGCAGGTTAAATTAAGACAAGTATATTCAGAAAGGAGACGTCTTAAAATATCTGTCCATTTATGCCTCGGCTCTGTATTTCTAAGTGAGAGGTAATCCCAAATGACGAAAGTATTTTTCCCACAGCATTTTATGAAATCAGGAAAAAGTTTAACATGTCACCCACAAGGCCCGAGGCCAAAGATGGTCGAGTAACAAAATAGTACACTGTGACGGCACACCATAGTAAGGGATGGGCAGAAGGACGACAACACGTGCACTGACCAACCGCGGAGATCTGTCCCGCGTGAACATTGAAGTGAATGGAAAAGAAAACGAAGCACGGATCATAAATCTGAGTTCTAGAGCATTGTTTTTCACTTTTAGTTCAGTAAACTGCAATGACAAGAAGAGAAAGCTTTCCTGAGTTGGATAGGAAAGAAAAAATCATGAAATATAGTTGATTAAATAAATGATACATCATGGAAAATGACATACACACATTAGTTTCAGGCCCGGTCCGGCAATAAATTACGCGGCCAACAGGTGACCGGACCCCAGGAGCATGGGAATTCCCATTTTATTGGGAACCCGCGGCGTCTATTTTTAGAAAGGGGGCAGCTGACCACACTGCGGGCACAATCAGGTCAATGCCTACACTTTGAGGTTTTAATTGGAAGGACGGTTAACAAAACATACTCTTGGGGAGTGGTTAAATGCGACTCAAGGCGAAAAGATCATGAGGATATGAAAGTGATGACTTTCAAAAGATTTCCACAACTCAAAACACAACGAGAAAGATGTAGATCTATAAGGATAAGGCGATGCAGTCGCCCGCACAGCCAGCTTCCTATCGGCAACATTGGTTACCATCATTTCGTGCGCTCGAGGCGAGTGTTTGTGTTGGATGTGCGCTTTTGTTTCACAAAGCAACAGCAAGATTTGTGTTGCTTATCCATAATTCAAGTTTACAATATTATTAACTTATCTGGCAGGGGACAGATTTAGATCTAGATCTATAGATCATCTAGTATTATATGGCTGATCTGAGTCAAGATATTTGACTTTCGAAGACACTGCTACACCCAGAATCTGGATAAATGTATAGAATTTTTACTGAATACCAAGGTGTACTTTATATCAAAATGTAAATAACAAAACTAAGGAGGGAAGAGAACTGAACTGTACAGGAAGAGAACTTGTGTAGATATAATTTATCATCCAGGTTCCACTGTGATGAAACCCAACACCACATCAAGATATCCAGGGTGTTATCAATATTTTGTTTTGTTTTGTTCTTTTTCAAAATGTTTTTATTTTAAACAGCAAAAACAGTGGACCTAATCTAAGGTCGTGTGAACAAGAGTATGTTGAATAGGCATTGTGTTAGTTATGTCATACTTGTGTGAGCAGAGTTTTGCTGTATTTAGATCCAGATCTAGGTCTAGGCGTAAGACAAAATTATTATTACGAATGAAAAAGAAATCGCCTAGATGTGTAAAATGCAAGATTATCAGTATCGCTAATAAATTAACGAATAAACTGCTTATGTAACTTAGATCTAAGTCTGGATCTAATGCGATGGGAAACTGGAAATAAAGAGGGAGGAAGGGATGTCAGGGCCATAGGCAGGATATAGATTTAGATCTATGTAGGCATACGTCTGTATCTCCAAAATTAATACTACACAGAGACCCTTCTGTTCCGTAGAAAAACTTGCAAAAACAAAATGTTCTTCGCTCCGAAACCATCGTTGCCATTCACCATCATTGAACGCAAGCGGATTCAGCTCGATAGCACCCCCTTCCTCCTACCCTTCTAAAAATGTCCGGGAAAAGGGCTTAATCGAGACTGTACTATTGCTTTGATTATGATCCACTTTGATGTCCTGACCATAGCCTCTCTCTCACAGGAACAGGTGCAACATCGCAATCAAATTTGTGTCCAACATTCTGCCTATAATCGCTCATGTTTTGTAGGCCTATTCCGCTATCTCTGCTCCTTTGTTGAAATTTCTTTCTTTCTTTCTCTTTCTTTCTTTCTTTCATTCTTTCTTTCCTTTCTTTGGTTCTTTTTATTCTTTTTCCCTTTCTTTCTTTCTTTCTTTCTTTAATGTTTATGCATTTATGCAATTTATGCATTCTGCTAAGAAATCAGATAGATCTTTTTTGGCATAACGCTATGTCATTATTAGACCATGTTTCAAAAATATGTTTTGTGTGTGTGTGTGTGTGTGATTTTTTTTTTTTTTTTTTTTGTAGTCATCGGCAGTCAAAGTTCCCCTGTGATCTAATAAGAATACTCTAAATCTATGTGACCTGAGGGATGACAGGGTGCTTTTTTGCATTGGATTTCTGTAACATGTTAGGTTAGATTATGAATTCATCTGTAGTTTGTGTGGGAAAGAATGACAAAATTGACACCCATAATTGACATATTATATTTGGCAGCACAACTCCTTCACCTTTCATTGGTATGTTTCAAATGTCATTACTGTATATCCGAAGAGGGGGTGGGACTAGGGGACGGATTTTACAAAGCAATGGTCAGTGAGGAAATGTGATGTAGGTTTGCACTGTTATTTTGAAGTCTGAGTGGAGCCACCAACATTCCGAGCTGGCTTGTTCAAAGTTAAAATATTATCTTTGTTTTAATGGAAAAAAAATCTGCTGTTCACTGTGCTCATCATCAGCAATAATGTTTCAGTCCTTCACAATCACTCAATGCTGTTGTCAGTGTTACATACCTTCAAAAAACGAGCACAATAATCTGTTCTTTTCACTGTGTGAGCACTATACCAGGGTGTTTTCACCGCGCTTGCTCCCGCGATGACCCGAGGGCATGTAGTCGCCGCTAGAGCCCAGTGTACTATCTTGTTATTTCACCGTCTTTGCCCGAGGCGGATTTAGAAATATTTGGGGGTATGAGGTCGAGACTGACTGAAACAAAGGAAGCTTACGGTTAACGCAAAGAGTAGGACCCAATTAGGAGAGTTTGAAAATCCTATGTACAAAACTTACGCTCCACTGGAAGTTATAAAGTTAATAAGAATGATGACTGTAGAACATTGCAGAGTTGATAACTGAATTGGCTTTCATGGCATGAAAGAGATTGTGTAAGATGTGTATGACTGCAAAAAAATCGTGTTTTTTTGTGTTTCAAGACAGCAAAGTCAAAACCATCAGTGATTTCCACAAAAGCACATCCAGTATCTACCGTTCAAATGTAAGATCTGATTCACGTTTGTAAGCTCTAGTATTTGTGTCTTTTTTTTTTTTTTTTTAAGAAAGATCCAGCCATCTGTCAAGTTATGGTGACATTGTTTCCAAATAAAGCAGTAAGACCTTTGACACAGGCAGAAGAGGACCAGCAGAGGACAAGCATGGATGAAGGAAAGCAACAGCTGCCTAGAGTCCGCCTACCCAAGATACCATGTATCTGTACCCTGGTGTGCCGCTTGAGAATTGTTACAGCCATCAGAGGGTGTGCCGAACGCGACTTTTTTCGCATCGATTTTTGGACACGAAGAACCAGCCATCACCATCATTTCTCTCTCTCCCCCACCCCCCTCCTCGTTGATTGTTCTCTTTAACTTTTCTTGTTCTTCTTGTTCATTGTTGTTATCATCATCACTATCATCATCATTCACTGGAATATCCGGATCCAGAAAGATCCCAAAACGTTCAACTATTTATAAATATTTTAATTAAAAAACAATAACAACAATGACAATGCGCACACATACACACACGCATATAAAGGAAATAAATAATAAATGTTATAGGACCTACTTATTTCCCTTGGACAAGAGTTATTTTCCTTGGAAGCCAAGAGTTCCTGCCCTTTGAGAAAATGTATATTTTACGATTATTGTGATTAATTAGGTTAATTATCAATGTAGGTCCTGTCAGATGTAATGAGTTATCACATGTCATGTCCATGTCTATGTCTATGTCCTTATAGATGTCATATGGATGTTGAATATGATGATGTTTGTGGTTATATGTACACCACTGAGTTAGAACATGTATGTATCACGATGTCCGAATCGTTTTCGTCCAATAAATCGAGTTGACTGATACGCTATGAGTTTTCTGTGTGATCACTCTATGATTAGTGAATGCTCGACGATTCACAACATATGAGGACACAACATAAATAATTTTTCAGATTTTCGAACCTGGTTAGTTTTTCATCAGAAAAAAAAAAACAAAACAAAAAAACAATGCTATATGTTATCATCTGTCGTCATCATCATCATCACATATCATTATCTATCATCATCATTTTATTTCTATTTGAAATATAAGACGATTGTCTTACGGCATCGGCAACTTCTTTCATTAGCTAGATTTTCGAACCTTGTTGGTTCTTCCTCGGAGTAAAAAAGAAAACATTTAAAATGTAAATGGGGTTTGTTATATATGAAAGAAATGTTTATCAAATGATTTGCTTATTGTATAGGTGCGAGTTTTCAAAAAGTAAGTAAAATGGTATATTTTCTGAATTTTAATGATAAAATGAATGTGTAAGATTGTTGTGTTGTCAATCTTTTTTTTTTATTGGTGTGCTTTTAAACTTGTTAAAATTCATCTCTAAGAGTGACGTCACAAACATTGTGTTTTCTTTTACTTTGGAAACAAATTGTACTCTCCTTTTGATTATGTGTTAAGGCCAAAACCATCAGGTCTTGTCTCAAAGAGTGACTTACACAGGAATAGCCTAAGTACATGCACAATAACACAACAATCTAAGTGTACAGTTGTGAACAAGAATTTCTAAATCTCTTAAAGAACATTTACAGTCTTCCTGGAAAAGTGAATTAGGTTTGGGAGGAAAGCTATGTACTTTCTTAAAAAGGGTTCGTCTGCATTCAACCCTCCACGAATTGAATGATACTCCATTTCCACTTTGATTCTAGTTCCAGGAGTTTCTGTGATGAGCCCGACTGCAGATCAGCAGTTCTCATGTGATTTAAAATATGGTGGGGAAGATCAAAATAATGTCCTTACAGAGTATTTTTCCGAGTTCGTTTTCTCTGTCTTGTGTTGGAGAATCTTGTTCACAATGCTGTAGTTGTCTTGCCCACATAATCTAGATTGTATAGCATACATGTGCTGACACAGATCAAATTTGGCTACTGCAGTCTAAAGAACTTTAATGTAATGCTTATGTTTTGAGGACACTCAGTGGCATGTGGGTGAGTCATACATTTTGGTTTACCACAAGGTCGGAAATAATTTTGAGTCCTGATGTTATTTCTTGATCGTGTTCGGACCAAAAGATTGGATAAAGTTGGGGGGATTTTCCTTGTGAAAATTGGGAGACCCTTGAACGTGCTTTTAGCCTTCTCTGATTTGGTTAGGATATCGACGTGTTTATCATACAGCTCCCTCATATTTGGTCAGTTCTTATTATGTTCTAATACATATACGGGAGGGCGATCTGTGTTTTTCTCTTGGTATCTTAATAACTCATTTCCAGAGTGCATGTAACGGGTTCATGTATGAGTGACCGGTGGCAGAGACTATATATATATATATATATATAGAGAGAGAGAGAGAGAGGGGTGGGGGGGGGGGTATATGTGTGTTTGTACATGTGTGTGTGTGAGAGGAGAGAGAGAGAGGGAAGCA
>JBCEWB010180719.1:0-10003 GCA_039654565.1 Peronia peronii
AATTCATTTTATTAGCTCAATTCTAAATTTTTCATATTGTTTTTCTACTTTTTTGGTGTATTTGATTAGTTGCCGGTGGAGAGTCTTCTTAATTTTAAGACATTTTTCGTAAAATGATGATGATGATGATGATGATGATGATGATAATGATGATGATGATATTGATGATTGATTGGTTGATTTTGTAATCAATTAGTAGCCTTAAAAGGTTTGAAATAGAGTTGAGTAATTCATTTAATCCGGAGAAACTTTTCCCTTACAACCAGGCTCTGCGCGCCTTGCAATCTAATAGTACACTGACCTATTGCTGTTGCTGTTTCGAACCCCATACTTCACAACGCTCAAATCTAGTAAAAAAAAAAAAAAAGAAAAAAAGAAAAGAAAATAGAAAAAAAAAAAAACAGTAGTAATAAGTAATTATGCCAGCAACTCCCTTTTTTGTTGTTGTTGTTATGGTTGTTAAAAAAAGATATTTGATTTTATTTATTTATGTATTTATTTATTTATGTATTTATTGTTGTTTTTATGAGGCCTTTTAATCCCAAGAAAATAGAATTATTTCGGCTCAAGTGTATGCCCGTTTGGTCAGAAGAATTATTCTGGGTAGAAATTTGGAACTTGAAAATTTTGCCCGGATTACCCTGTCTCCTTCTATTCTTCATCGGATTTTTAAGTGCAAAGTTTCTTTAACGTGCATTAGGTACATAATGAGATCTTCAAAATATATTCGCCTTTATCTGAGAAGGCTAGACATCGGGATCCCTACCCAAGAAGCCACAGGACCGTTGAGTCACTGAAAAAAAGCAGGTTCTAATCTGTCCCACCCCAGTAGGAATGTATTCGCGACGTAGGTTTTTCGCCAAGAAGCAGACGTCTAACTTCTCGACAATGAGGCCTCCCATTAGGTTTTTCTTTCTTTCTTTTTTTTCCTTTGCGCTGCCTCTTATTTGGCTCTTCTTTAAATTTAAAGTTGTACTGTATGCAAGTATGAGTGTAAGCTTATATGCATCTGATCTGTATGTAATGTATGTAATGTATCTCAGTATCCAAACAATAATATATTACATATGCAACTGTACCATAGGAGAATAACGGGACCATTCCCGGTCACCATCTACTTATCGGTACGTTCGTAATGATTAGCGAAGGAATGTGTTAGGAGCTTAACGAGATCTAAGTTTATTATCCTGTCACAGTAGAATGAAATAAAATACATAGATAAATAATTATTGAATTAATATCAAACATAATAATATAAGCTTATTTTTTTAAAAAAATAAAAATAATATTTTTTAAAATTCAAAAACTTTATATAAAATGCGAACAAAGCTCGGGGTCAATGGATATTTTATTTCTGTTAAATTCACCTTCATTGGATGGATTTTTCAGTGTGTGTCACCACAACAGCGGGCAATATTGCCGTCCTACCGTTCCACTCGGTAGGCAATGGGTCCCATACCTGACAAAGCCAAGGTTCGAGATTTACAAACAAAACTGTGTCCATTCAAATCTGAACTTTAGTACAGTATAAGGGATTCTATTGCTTACCCGTTTGTTTGCCTGTTTGCCTGCATGCCTCTTTGTCTGTATGTCTAACCTGCCTATCCTCCTGTCTTCCTGCCAGCTGCCTCTGTCTGTCTTTTTGTTTGTCTGCCTATTCGCTTCTATAATCTGTTGTTCGCCTGCCTGTCTGTAAGCCTGCCTGTTTGTTTCTCTCTGCCTATCGATCTTCCTGTCGTCTTCCGTGCCTGTCTGCTATCTGCTTGCCTGTCTGCTTCTCTGTCTGCCTGTTGTCTCTCACCGTCTCTCTCTCTTTCTTTTAAATGACATATTTACAATCTTTTCTTAACGGTGTAAATTAATTAAGCTTACTTCTAATCAGATTCTTTCTTTTCTCCACAGTAAGTACCACCAGAGAGCCTGGAGGTACCACCAAAAAAGGGTCCGATTCGGCTACGCCCCTGCACAGCTCGTTCTGGCTAATGTTACTGCCCCTGATCAACATAGTTCTACTGCCTTACATCCACTGGTATTAGAAATACGAAGTAGAGAATATAATCATCTACCCGTATTTGTTTTGCAATTAACGGACAATCCTGTTGAAAAGTAAAAGTTCACATCAAATTAATTTGGAGATCAACATGTAGATATTCTACTATTTGTACATGTGTATTTTTTTTCTTCTTCAAACTGAAGAGTGTTCTTCAATGTACTATTAGATGTCGCTTGTATTTTTAGGGATCATTTTTCTTTTCTTATAATGGCATGAACCATGTCTGTCCAACGGCAGACAGTTTAAGTCCCTATTTACATTAAGAAACAGGTACATGTACATAGGAATTTGAACCTACAGAAGTAGACACGTATCTAGGAATCTACATGTAGATATAGCATCGTTTTCTTCAAGATGAAGAATATGATTTCGCTTTAGATTCGATGTCACTTGCATATTTTAATGTACAGGGTGTCCATAAAGTCTCTTTACAATTATGCTACAGCGAACATAGAAATTGTAAAGAGACTTCATGGACACCCTGTATTTTATGAAGATAAGTGCTAATCTGAATCGGTAGGCTACACAGCTGAAAGGGCAGTTAAATGTATTTTCTTTTTTAACGAATAATTTGCGCAACGAAACCTATTATCGATCAGTTTGTTGATTGCGTCATAGGAAAAGATGGTTTCTTGCTGGAACTTTGTCATTTTTTCAATAATGAAATGAAAACAAAAAGTAAAATGCGATCTTCTTTTTCCTTTCTCCCTTTTTCACTATTCTTCTTTAAAAAGAAATTAAAAATAAAAAAGATATACATGTGTATATACCGGTATATATATCTGGAAAGATGGAGAAGAGAGGTGGGGATATCTAGTGATAGATTTTGTAATAAGAGAAAATCAGTTGCAAAATATTCCAGTTTTCAAACATTCCATAAATGTGTCAACTTATATCCGTTTCTAATGCATTATGGCACATCATTGCTTGAATATTTAGAGTCTATGTGCATTAACTTTAAGCCAGCAGAAAGAATGAATCTGAAGACTATGCACGTTCTTTATTGTTATGCTCTGAAAGGCCAAATCTTAAGTAACTTGTAGTTTTCTTCTTTCTTTTTTTTTTTTTCTCTCACTTTCTTTCATTCTTTCGTTCTCTCCTTTTAAAAAACATAATAATTTCTTTCTTCTTTCAAATACCATAGGCCTAGATGTCCCAATGAACAAAGCTGTCAATAGTGTGATCCTTTCAGAAACTGTTACAGATGAGAACCTTGTTTTGTTTGTTTGTTTGTTTTTTGTCTAGCCGGAAATGAAACGAGCTACATCAAATCAAAACGTCGGCTCATTCCTTATTATATGATATGATTCAAGGGCAAAGTTTTTTCTGTCTTTGTAATGAATGCTTTTGAAAATTTTCCGGTGTCATAAACTGTAATATGTCTATGCAATCGCATGTCGTACAGGAGTACTGATCGAATTCATTAAAGACATAGCTGTAAGCACCTGTACAAGTATGTTATTATACTATTTTACAGGGGAAAAATCACAGAAACAACGAACTACTATAACAAGATCAATAATAATAATAATAATACAATATAATAATAATAATAATAATAATGACAACAGTAAGAATAAGATTTGTTTAAAAATTAATAACCACAGACAACAAGAACACATTACCACAAATAACAATTACCAGAACCACCGACAGCAGAAACGGTGACACTGTACTGTAGATACATAACAATACGGGTTTATCTGATTTTTTTCACGCAAATACTTAAATGCGGAGGTAAAATTTTACACTAGCTAAGCTGTTATTGAGCCGAGAGACCTGTGACACAGCAGGTGTAATCACAGGACATAAGGTCATTTTGTCACATAAAGAGAACTTTGAAACTTTTGGCCTTTGTTGCAGTGGACCATCGATATGTCACTTCACATATGCGTACTTGATGTGGACATGTACATCCCCAAAAGATATAACTTCCAGCTCTTATTTAACTTTTATTCCGTGGAATATTATTGTTCTTGCTTCACCCTGTTTTGTGATACTGTTTTGCAATGTAAGATGACTACTGATTTTGTTGATATTGTCTCTGAGATTTTTTTTTTAAAACCTATTCCACAATCACTGCACATGTACGTATGACTACGTATTCCTAAATTACTGTTGACACAGGAAATCCCTACCTGTTATAAATTCCACAATCATATTTTGCATGCACATGTTGGGATTGCAGCCCACAGAATACCGATTTAAATATTGTCTTTCAAATAGCGGTGTATTTATTTCACGACAACATGTGGTGTTGGGATATCTTTCACGATTTTCGTCTTTATTTTTTTGTTAAATTTAAGCTACGTTTCATGGTTAATATTATTTAACAATTTCAGCTACCTTTCATTTTTTTTGGTTTTTGGTTTTTGTTTGTTTTGTTTCTGTTTTGCTTTATTTTAGTCCATTTATTGTTATTCACTCCATTTTCTATAGAAATCAGGATAGCATGAATGTTATATAGCCTACATGTTTTATGCAGCTCTAGACAATTTATTCTTCTAGTCAAGATACTGGTGAATGGATAGACTAAAAAAAAAAAAAAAGCGAAAACAATAAAACTTTACATTAATGAATAACAGCAGTTTTAGAACTAAAATACAGAAGGGGAAAGGAGCGGATTACAATTATTTTGTTACACAGATTTAATTTTTTTTTCTTTTTCGGAACCAGCGGTTACATGCGTAGCTGCTTGAACTATTTAGCTCTGACTGAATATTATTTGAAAACTTGCAAATTCAGTTTAAAAATTCCTGTTCGCTGTTTGTGATTTCTTTTTCCTTTTTAAATTCTCACTTTAAAACAGTATGAAGGTGAACAATCTGGGCAAGGTATATGAAGGAACAATTCTAGTGGTAAATTATACAGATAATTGGAAGAGTACGTTCTTACTCGCCATCTGTACCAGCCAAAATAACATTTAATTTACATGTGCATATCTTTACTACTTTTGTTATGACTTAATTCACACTGAACTACTTGTTAATTGCTACGAACAAAATGAGACAAATAAGGTGCTATAACTGTTGTGATTTGAAAGAAAATTGTAAATACATTGTATACGTACATGTATTGAGCTATTGTGCTACTGCTAAGTGAGATGAATGGATTTATTAATTTATTATTATAAAACAGCTGTAATTTGCTGTAGATGTAGCTTTTTAATGCTTACACAAATTTGTTTCTATGAAAAAAAAGTGTATACATATATAGTAATATGTACATTCATTTTTGTACTTAACATACATATTGTCATGTAGAAGAAAGTGCAGGATGTACATGGTCACTGGAGTGTAGCTACACTAGATTAAGCAGAAATGTTGGTGGACCAACGATTGTTGTGTGGTTGTTCGATACCTTACATTTATATTAATTATCATGTTATTGATATTGCTAACATATGTAACTGCAGGCAATTATTGTGTATTATATGGCTATTGATTACAAAATAAATAGTTGATTCAAATTGTCTGTGTTGCCACTGAAAGTTGTTCTTGTTAATAACTAAGAAGGTTTGCCACTACATGTCTTTGACACACAATACATCAGATTACATGTATATGTATAATAATACTCTGCAGTCTAACATAGAACCATAAATTACAATATTGCTAAAATTGAAAGAAAGCAACTTCATGATGTTAATCAGATTTTGATTAATGCAGACATTTTCTTGCCAACAGTGTTTACAATTCATCTACCTCAGAGGCTGCCTCGTGTCAATTTGTTTACAGTTATCATATCTTTGCAGTAAAGAAAAACAAACAAAACTGCAGCCTGTGAAGAGTTGCTGACATCTAAAAAATCTATTCTTCTACCAGAGTAAGAAATCTGACACCTCTTCTGCACTGTGCCATTTTCCTTCTAGCTTATTTGTGTTCGTGTTTTTTATTTATTTATTTTTTTTTTAATAATGAAACTGTTAAGTTACAAGGATGTCAGTCTGCTAGCATGAAAAAGCATGAAATCTTTCCATCTCTATTATTCCCTGTCAAAGCTTGCGGTAAGCGTAATTAGTAAGATATAAAAATTGTGCCCTGCTAATGCTTAAAAAGTGGAACTTATCGGAGCCAAAAAATCTAGTTTTCTTTGTCTACTAGACATCCATGTGTTTATTTGTGGATAAGATACCATCTATTTCTGCTGTGACAAGAAATCATATTACTCATGTTCATACATGTATTTTAAAACTACCAATGCCAAAATGTGTAGAATTCCATTGTAGTTGACAGCAAATAAAGTAAGTTCAAACAAGGCAAACAAACAGGATTACAAACAGTTAATACAAGAGCAATATGATATCAGAAGCAGATCAACACCAATACCAGGTTATAAACATAGGTAACAACTTTTATTTCTGTTTTCCCAAGTCACAACTTGATTCATATCCAAAATATTTTCCTTTTTACAAATTCTGTTACATACATACAGACAATCACACCAGATAGAAGAGAAACAGCAGCCACATCTCCACACTTTGTACAAAACAACCAAAGGTGGGTGTAAACAAGAGACAGACAGGGCTAAGTCATGACACAGCTTCAAAATAACATGAAGTTAGGATACACTGTACCATTGACACTGCTCTGATACCTGTATATACATGTATGTACCCCTTTGTGAAAGTAATTTCATTTTTTCTATTTAACCCTAGAGTAAGTAGAAGTCTCAAGGGGCTTTTCCTGTCAAAAACAACGCTTTGGAATTCCTTTCAATGTTGTAACCAGGTGCTCATATTATACCACCTTAAATATTGTATAAATTGCTATTTACTTAAATATGACAATAATTCAGTCAAAAGAGAAATTTTGACATTCCAACATTTCTGACTGACACTTTTTGATTAGGAACTCTCCTTGTAATGTATACCAGCTTACTGCTAGCCTTAAATCCCTGTCTTGAGATCTCATCCCATGTATTAAGCAAATTCATGTTCATTATTTGGTTCATTTGGAGCAAAAATCACCAAAGAGTCACTGTGGATGGCCATTACAACGCAGTCACTTATAGTAGTGATGAAATCCCAAAACAGGAGAAGAAACAGACTTGATTGACACCGAGTTCTAATCGAATGAACAGGTGGACTGTGGCAGTGGCTTCAATGACTTCCACAAGTTTTGTTGTAAAGCTAATACATGTATTATGTATTTACAGCAATCATGTTCAGTTTTCATTGACGTAAACTTTGGAAACCCCCCATAACATCTCACCAACTACAAGCAACAGATATGAAGACATAGTATTTATATATCGATGTATTATTTATATTTTACATACAGTGCAAAAATCAGGCCAATAGATAAGCCATTTTTGGTCCCGTGGAAAGCCTGTTGCAAAGGATGTGTGGTAAGACATAGAGACATGATTGTATAAAATGGACATCAGGGTCTCAGGGATAGGTAAAACTCTGGACATTTTGTTACTCTAGTGAAATACCAAAACATAAAATCTACCTTCAAATATGTATTGACAAAAAACCAGGGTCTTAGGGGTGGGGAAAATTCTAAACTCTTTGTTAGACATCACACTAAAACAAGTGAAAACAATCAATCTTCAAATGCATGTTAACAAAAATGGACATATGGTCTCAGGATGCAGAAAAGCCTAGATCCCTTGATAGTTGCAGATCCGACCTAAACATAAAATCTATCGTCAAATACATGTGTATGATAAAACTGGATGTCTTACAGATGCGGAAATTGTCAGACTTGAGCAACTCACAAAATTACAAAAGTTTTGATCAATTTAAAAATGCATGTTTGGACAAAATTGTTGTCACTCATGGAAGTCACCGCAAGCACAATCTACCAAAACAAGAGCCTTCTTTCAAAAATCAAAAATGGGTGAAAAACATTTGCCAGTAGAATATCAGCCCTGAAGGTCTTTGATAAGTAAATTAACCTAAACTAAAAACCCAAAACTGTCATCAAATGCATGGAAACAAAATGGGTTAGTTACAGAGTGTTGCTATAGAGTAATTGCAGTGCATGAAAACAGAAATCTATCACCATATCCATTTTCACAGAAAAACGGACACACAATAACAGAGAAGTAGACCATTCTTTGTTGTCAGGTGGGACAATATGAAGTACAAATAATAAACTCAAACTTAACCTTTCACTGAATAAAAAAAAAAAAATCAAACAAAAACATAAAATTAAAAAGCAAGAGGGATTATTTTTTTTAATATACCAACTTCAAGGCATCCGTGAATTACTAGGAGCACAATTTTTTCCCTGACATCCTGATGTGAGAAAACAGGCAATTTATCTCTTCTGGGTAAACAAGAAAATGAGAGGATATGTACAATACAAATGACAGGCAATTCGATGTTGTCATAACACTTAACAGGAAGAGGCAAATGAAAAAAAACAACAAAATACAAATGACATTCACTCACAAGACCCTCAATGTCAGAGACCATATAGGAATCTATGACAGTATACACACATTAATATAACATACAATATGAGACACCGCAAAATGAAATCAAGCTCCTCAAACTGAGGCCAGGGGAGAAATCCCGTGTTTTTCAACAAATGAAATTTTAACACAATTTTTTTTTTTCTCCACAGAACCTTCTCTGTTCTGTAATACATCTTTCATTCTCCAGTGGAGGTTATCTCAATCCACAGAAACTGTCAATATCAATCTAAAAATGCATTTCAGAGTTAAACTTGCGGAAAGAGATTGATTAAATGCCCAAAAATAACCTGATCATTTTTTATTGCCAATAATCTTAACGGCGACACCGATAACTCCATATGCTCAAAATCTGATGACAGCCTGATTTCATCGTGTCGCATCTCGTATGTTCTTTTCAATGAAGATGTGTTTATGTAAAATCATTTGAGATAAACTCAAAACCATAAAGAAATTAAAGAATATCATTAATCTACACAACCTGAGTTATAGTTTATCTTGGATTGGATGTTAAGGCATACTTAATTCTAAACCATGGAAATAAAAAATGTGCTGTATAATCTATTCACATGCTCAGCACCTACTTGTACAAACTTCATAATTACTAACTCGAGTAAGTTTTGGATATTCTTAATGCCAAGTTCTTTGCTTTGAAGGATGCACCATTCATTCTGTAAGTCAATGAACCAATTCTCTGATCTATCCTGAAAATTTTCAACAGCTTTGCCTCTTCTGTAGCATCTGGACAGATGATATGTATAAAGAGGATCTGACCAAGCATGGGTTCGTTATGCAGATATATATCCATCTTGCTTCCAGAGGATATAAATGTAAACAGTCACACCAGTGGAAAAAAAAAACAAAAGAAGCTGCCATGTGAATGGTGGGAAAGCACTCTGGCACTGAAAGAGGTGGGAAGCTGGATGTCAGAATCACAGCTTTTGTATGTATATCACACCCACACTGGTGAAATGAATCAGATATCAACAGCAATTTCATTGAGAAATTTACATTTTACTGGGACTTTAAGTGTTAACTTTGAAATGAAAAGGTCTCAGCACTGGAAGAGCTATAGCTAAATATTTTTTTCAAAGTAAAGTACATTCATTTCCCTGCCCACTGATATCAGCAATTGTCTACATGAAGAAAATGACCACTTGACTCATTTCATCCAGTTGTGCTTCACATGTAATACAAGGGAGAGCAGTGGCACAGTGAGACGTTACAAGGAGCAGTGATACATATCTGACATCATATCTCACTACAGCTCTCTCCTTAGCTATGAGAAGAGACAATTTGTTAAGTGTCAAAGGGATATTCTAATTCTTATCAGGGAGATATTTCTAACAATGTTCAGGGAAACAAAAGTTTGCTCTGATCATTAATATCACAGATCCCTCAGTCAAACACTGTATATAAAGGATGAACTGGATAATCAAGATGATGAGGGGGACGCAGTGGCTTTGTGGTATGGCGTCTGCTCACGGAGAAAACGGGCCGGGATCGACTCGCGGGTCCTGCATC
>JBCEWB010180741.1:0-10003 GCA_039654565.1 Peronia peronii
CCCGTTCCTCTTTCCCTGGCGTCTTTTTTTTTTTTTTTTATAAAATCGTTCTCGGTCATGCAACTGTTGATCCTCACGATCACATTTTAGTACCGAAATATTTTAGTTCAGCATCATTATTTTAATGCCGTCGCACCCCACCCCCATCTCCTTTGTCAGTTATGCAATCTGTAATGAATATATGAAATGATCGGGTTTAGCGTCTTCATTACTCCTGAACTGTCTCATTAACTATCTATTGCACACCATATTGTATTTGGTTAACTTTTTTCTTTTCTGCCGAACGATAATCATTAAATCTGTAATGCATGAACACCGGGGCATAAACAAGCTATTTCTGCATTGATGATTGTAGCCTTCTGAGTACTATGAACGTTTTTGGCCCTCACGATGAATTGTTAAGATCACACTTAGCTCACACTGTGATAGTACATGTAGTATACTGGAGTAGTGATCACTGATTTGGGTTTCTGTGCATATCGGAGCATTGAGGCCCATAAGGTCTAGTATATCACGCATGCATTTCCTAGGTTCAGTCTACCATTCTGCGCAAGACCCACAGCAGCATGCGATCTTTTAATCTGAGATTGTCCACCGAACTACTAGTGCCACCGGTGATATGGCAGGATAACATATGCAACCGGGTCTTTTGAACCAATCTTAGTGGTTCCACTCCACTGACAACTAGACTCTTTGCCACAGAATGTTTGTACTGCTACTGCCAGTGGTTTGCTCTAAGTGACAAATGAAAAACTTTCTTTTCCAGAACATTCTATCCCACAATTAGCGGTTGTGAGTCCAAGACACACCCAGTCCCCATACCAAACCCACCACCTGTTACAGACAACTAGACTTCTTACACACAGACTAACAATGGGGTTGGAGCTGACACGAACACCATAGGTTTTACTTACAACAAAACATCGAGCCCAACTACACAAATTGAGTAAGAGGCTATGACCGACACTGCACCGCAGTTCACAAGAATGTACCACACACACACATCTAACATGTCAGTTTCCACACTCCCCTTCCCCTCACCCCTCTGACACTTTTTTCCATTCCGCCGGTCCATTAACACTTTCACTTCCAAAATCAACATATGCCCACCATCCTTTTATTGCGGAATTAACTCTTCAGACGCATCTAGAGTTGCTAGAGCACTAATGTCTCCATGATGATGTTTTTATTCATGATCAAGAAATGACACTATCGGTGTGAATGGTAACATAAAATGAATACGCTGTCTTGTTATCTAAGCATAGTCATTCGGAAAGTGCAGCCATTGTTTCTCTCATTGAGCATAACTGACTTTGCCTCTTTCTTCATGGCGCTCATTCCAGGGACAGTTTCTCCCAGGTGGGGGTGAGGAAAGGGGGGGGGGGGGATTAATCCGTTGATTCTGGGTTTTAAGTGCGTTATCTTCATCAACTGCTTGGTTATGACAGACTTTACTGAGGGAAATAGGACAAGTAATTTTAATTCTAAAAAAAACTGCTTTGTTAAGATTTGGCGCTTTCACCCAATAGCACTGCCAAAGGTTGAATTGCCTAAATGTTTAAACCATGGACCTCACCACACTGTTCACTGCTGAACCCCGTGCATTCAGTCTGTGGTCTTTCCTATGTGCTAATGAATTTCCCTCATCAGAACATAAATAGTCAGGATCTGAGAAATAAATTAAATAGCTCAAAGGCAAGGTGGCTAAATTAAACATTATAAGCCGTATCAAACCACACATTTTACCCATTCACCCTGCTCTATCATTCCCATCATCCTATAAAATATCGCTCACCAAAATGATTCGTTCTTAATCCTGGCTTCCGTGAGATCAAGCAACCAATAGTTACAGTATGTAGGAATCTTGAGTAACGCTCGGTAACGCTCTATGTCTCAGCCTTATCGACACCATTATTTCCCTACAGACCCTGAACTCCATACTGGGAACGGAAAGAATAGCAGGACGCCTGTCTAAACGGAGTTACCGCTTAATCAGAACGTACTTTTTAACACCCTTTTCTTGACTTCAGTATCATTAACGCGGGTCTAGTATACGCTACATATATGACAGGACAACTTCGAACTTTTCTACCATGATACAAAAAATCAGCCACTGGAGAGAAAGTTGTAAATTGTGGGGATACCATTTTAGCCTTCTAGAAGGGAAAGCTATCTTACGAATATAATTATCATGCTACACGGCATTAAGAACAGCTGCTATTGAACAGAGAAAAACAGAACAACAACAAAAAAAAAACAGAATGAAGGTATTGCTACCAGGTGGTCAAAATAATTCCAATTATCTACTGTTACCAGCAAACTAAAACAAACCCTGTATCTCATCCTCACTCTTATCTTAAATCTAATCCTAATCACAAACTCCTTTCTGGAGTCTAGAATCTAGATAAAAAAATCGACAAGGTCTAATCCAGTGTTCCAGATTAAAACAAGCGATGCAATTTGATTGGTCGAAAAGGAAAGCTTGTCACAATAAACTTATGAGTCGATTTTGACTGGTTGGTCGCAGTAGTCAGTGACAAGGTGAGAATGTAAAAGATGCTCATGATAGAATGTAGCGAAAATGTCATAGGACAGTGGCCTGTCGTTGAATGAAACCGTTCCGAATCCTCCTGTGGTAGTGATTAGCATTGTTTTAACATTGTGAGTTGTCAATGAGCCATTTTGACCATCAGCCAAATTACTTCCCTTTGTCAACTACAAGAGGTATAACACAAGCGTTGTAAAGAAGGAACATATCACGTTTTTAATGGTTGTGTGAAACATAAGTATGAAAAAAATCTGAAAAATTCACCATATCATGAAGATGTTTTTTTTTTTTTTTTTTCTTATCGTGATAATTTTTTTAATAACATTTTGCATCATGTGTTTCAAATAACAAGACAAAAAAATGAGTTTTTCCTTCTTTGTAATGCTTGTCCTACACCTATTGTACTTCGCAAAAGGAAGTAACCTAGCTGGCTGAAAAAAATGGTTCATTGATGGTTTGTTCATTTCCATTTTAAGACACTCTGCACTCTGGGCAATACGACGAAGATCATTACTGTACAATTAAATCTTACAAACCATAACAATTTGAAAAAGCAAGATGACAACTGGGGTAATTTTTTCCAAGCGTTCTTTCCAAGCGTTCCAACTGAAAAGACCGATATTCTGCGTCACATGTTTCCAATCAGTGTTCGGTTTCCCCCTGGCCAACCCTTCACTATGTTGAGATCCAGAACAAGTCTACTCCTGCATCAACCCAAGCTGAACCTGAGCTCTGAGTCTATTCCATCCGGTGCACATATCAATAGTTCCACGCCTAAGTGAGTAAGATATCCCAGTCTCTCTGTTCCCCCTTAAAAAACAAAAGAACAACAACAACAACAAAAAAAAACGGATCTATTTCCGCCATGTAGATCTGCTCTAAACAAAAAATGACACAGGCAAAGTACTGTATCACTACAGGGTCTACCGCCGATTACCAGTTCAAACAAAAACAAATTTCGAGTTACAAACCCCGCCTCTTACAGATACTGAAACAAGCTGACTGGAGACACCCGAAATCTGGCGAAGCTGTGGCTTAAAAAACAGCATGTTTTGCTAAACTTTTAGTCACACCAAAATCTATTTGCCACGGGCTACTGAATGGTTAAACTTTGCAGATACCTCTTGAACAGGACACGACATTCTATTTTAAGAATCATCACTATTCATATATTCCATTGTAGACTGTTAAAATGTTGCCTATCGTCTTTGAGAATTTGAAGACCTCTTAATCACTGCCCAAAGGCACAAGCAAAATGGGTATTGTGGCCATATCAGGAAATCATCGCGCTGCAAGGAACCATCGAGGGCGTTGCTGCTGCACAATTTTCACAGATAGTCTGCAAGCACGAGATCTCCTTGTCCCCCTTCCCACATTCCCAGTAGGCCTCTAATATAACTCTGTCATACTGTCTAAAATCTACTTTTCCTTGATGAAGTCTTGTTTCGTAAAAATCATGTTTCAGTTCTGTGATCTCTGTTCTAGCGATATAACAAGTGGTGCAAAAGACTGTTTTGTGTGTTTTTTTTTACAATAGTGAAACAATATACTGTGAGTGGGTGGAAAAATAACTAAATTGATAAGGCAGTTTACCGAGCTGAGGGACATTAGTTTTGCAATAAAAAAAACAAAAACAATATTCGAGAATGAAAAGCTGCAACATGTTGTCTCTTCATGTTGTGGAACTCTGTTACTGTTAGAATACGTCAAATGAGGAAATGGTTCGTCTTCCCGCCAACTATGCTACGTCTCTTCGCCTCAGTGCAATACAAGCAGTGTGTAGAAGGAAAAACGTCACTTTAGTTCCCGCTATTCTAAACATGTTATCAACTGGACAAACTTCATCACAAACGCGGAAGTCCTGGAGCAGGCGACAGCAATCAGCACTGAGGCAATGTTGCTGAAGACGCAACTACGCTGGGCAGGACATGTGACCCGTATGAAAGACAAACCGTCTGCCTAAAATCGCGCTGTATGGTGAACTGTCCTGTGGCTACAGAGAAAGAGGGGCACCCAAGAAGCGCTACAAAGACTCTTTAAAGAAAACTCTTGGTGCCTGCCACATTGACCATCGTCGGTAGTCTGAAATTGCCACTGACCGAGTCCCCTGGCGCCACACTGTCAAACAAGCTGTTTCTTCCTTCGAGAACTTCCTCAAGGAGGAACGTCAGAGAAGGAAGAACCGCGACATTGCATGCCCAGAACATTCCTTCCTCTGCAGCAGCTGCGGCCGAATCTGCCTCTCCCGTATTGCCTCATCGGCCACCAGCCAGCCTGCAGTAGACGTGGACTACGCCCCTCATAGATCTTCGTTCGCAAAGCCAAATCAGACAGAGAGAGAGAGAGAGATTTTAAACACGTGAAGCACACAATTACTTTGAAACTAACATAATGAGAAATCACACACACACACACACACAATTTGGTCACGTACTTTTTTTCCAGAATTTTTTTTCCTCATGTTTCAAATAATAAGAGAAAAAGTGAGGTTTTCTTTCTTCCTTATTTACAATGTTTGTGTTATGCCTCTACTAGCCGGCAGAGGGAAGTACTTTGGCTGACGGTTAAAAAAAAAAAAGCTCAATACTAAACTGTGATAAAAAAAGATGTGTTGTCAAAGTAAAGAACATTAAAGTACATGAGAATGTGAGCGATTACCCAAACATCATGACATACTTCTTATGCCATCCGTCTGTTTGCTGAACCCACATTGACCCGGAAAGACTGCTCAATGTCCACTTTTGACTTCCCTTGACAAAACACCATGTTTCCTCACAGTTTTATGATTCCCACCTTTTCATGTCTAGACTCTTTTATATTCACCATATTTAAAGTAGAAGACAATCTTTTACACCACATCATTCCTCAAAAGTTTCTCCATGTTTTGTGTATTAAAATACAAATTTGAAAATGAACCCATATTTTTTAGCCAAATAAGTTTTTTCCCCTAACTTTGCAAAGTACGAGAGGTATTATACATACAAGCATTGTTAATATTTTTGCGCCTATTATTTGAAACGTGTAGTAAAAAAAAAAAAAAAAAGAAATTATCCCGGTGGAAAACAAACAAAAGCAAAAGGAAAACATACACACATCACACACAAACTTTTGCATCATTTTGTATTTTTTTCTGAATTTTTCACCAACCAAGTTTCAAATAATGATAATATAAAAAGAAGTGGTGTTTTCCTTCTTTGTGTTTGCCCCTGTGCCGTTTGAATTCAGCAAAAAGAAGTCATTTGGCTGGCGGCTAAAACAGCTCATGGCATTGCCATTTTCTCGAAACTGGTTAAGATAGTGTGTGTGTGTGTGTGTATGTGTGTGTGTGTGTGCGTGCGCGCGCGTGGTGCATTAGCTCTGATCTCCGGTGCCCCCTGCCTCGCTATATTTTATCTATTCAATCCTCGGCATGGACAATGGGAGGTCTCAGAACTGTATGAAAACAGCAGCTGGTAATAAATGGTCCTTATGTCTGACACCAACACACATACACATATACAGACAAACATTAAAGCACAAGTCATAAAGTCGCAGACATGTAAACATGTCCGAGAAGACAGAGGTCAGGATGAACCTGAAGGGTTAACGACCGCGGCTATTGAGATTGAGAACCTGGTCGGCTGACTGACCGTGCGATGGTCATTCTAACCCACTGAGTCAGCACGACTCTTGCCTCCAGCCAACCCGGGCTGCGTGCAAACATAAAACCGGACACGATTACGCCAACGTTACACAACTTTTTGGCCAAGTGTCTATTTGAGATCTGGCCTGGCCGTCTAGCCATTCCCTGGCCTACCTCTAGAGACCGGCCAGCTGTAGCTCACTTCGACAAAACACCTTTTTCATTACAGCCGAATTATTTCCCCATCTATCTAAAGATAGCTTTCGACAACAGTCAATGACAACTTACAGCAGCATTTTATTCTTAAAGTAAAACGTGTACAACTTCCATATTGCATTACTATTAGAAAACCCACTGACTTCGTGGGAGATTTTTTAAAAATATGTAAGTAAAACCGATACTGCCCTGCGGCTCAAAGTGTGTGCCCAGTGTGGCGAACCTTCGATGTTAGTATTTTAGAAGATTAAACTGACGTTACTCAAAGAACACGTATTTGTTGTTTTGGATGCTTTGCAAGTGGAAGCAGAAGAACAATAGCATAACGCCTCATTCTGTCAAATGCACAATTCGGATCAAACACCCTGGCGAATTTACTATTCAATTGTTATTCCGTTTCTAGAGCATGTCAAACATAACAAGCTTTTTTCGGGTGTATGTAAGTAGAAACTGAGATATTTACGTAACAATTTCCTGTCCCAAATTTCGGATGGATACATTCAGCAGTTTTCGAGCCCATAAGCCTATGTGGCAAAAAGAAACAGTAATAGGGGTCACTGAATGAAGTTGAATAGAAAACAAATAAACAACAACAAACCCATATCTTCAATAAAAATAACAGAATAGCGAGTGGCTGGGTAGGTAACCTGCTGGCGATTTTTGTTTGTGTTTGTTTTTTGTTTTGTTTTTCCAAAGTAAAGACAGGATTTTTTTTTTCTTTAACAACAAAGAACCTCGAGATAACTTCCACCAGGAGCTTGAAAGACGTTGTATGACCTATTGCCAAGCAAGGACTGTTGAAATCTATCATGACAATTTCCGCTGGATGGTGTCACATTCAACAGACTGTATCTTCAAAGCTACAATAAATTTGTAATTGCTCAGTAATTTATCAAACATAGCCCCACTGCATTAAGTTTCTTTTTTCAATATATTTCTTGTTAAATACAGGAAAAATAATAGTGCAGAATATGTTTTCCGCTTTCTCAGTCTGATATCACTTTCATACTATAATCTGACAGGAAATCAAGATTAAAAAAACAAAGTCATTAACCTTAGCCTGTTAGCGCTTTTTCCACTGTTTTAAAAACTCCCATACAACGGGCAGGTCTTTGTTGAACACTAAAAAGAAATATAGGAACTTATTTGAATATAAAGATACTATATATCCTTCTTACTTGCGATTTGCCCTGAATTTAACAGAAAACGTATGTTAAATTAAACATTTTTTAAATGCATAGCATGTTCATCAGATCTGCGTTCAAGTAAATTTTATCAAAGAATAAAGAGCTTTAGCATGTCTTATAGCATCTAAAGTGAAAACCCAACATTCACTTGCTTTCTGTCATATTTTATTATCCTACTCTTCTATGCCCTATTTCACGATAGATTTTTTCACTTAATTTACACTATGATTTTACGATTCAACTGTCTAAAACTGTCTAAAAAGATAGTTTTTTTGTAACAAATTGCCCTGAAAGTTTGCGTGCTCATAACTAAGTCATTCATATGTATGCCATATTCACCACATTGATTAGAGAGATCTGCAAAATGCTTATTTTTCTTACCTGTATCACATGAACTATAGGATTTTCTCTTATTTGGCAATGGGTCATATAGAACATAACGTAACCATAAGCCTTTTATGGGTTTTGTTGCAGTGCAAAGTATAGATAAAATAGTTCGCAAAACTAAGACCAAGTCTCGATTTTCTCCAAACAGAAATGTTCAAGGAAAAGACGTTTTGTCAAAGTATCTGTACCTTTGAGCTGGCTGCAGGGTCGGACTTGAGTACAGTATAGTATAACAGTTACAGAGTACAGGAGAAAGGCATGATACGGCCCTGGTAGTGTTACCAGTGCAAGGCGACCTCGGGAAACCAAAACTATGTGGTGTAGGTTGTTTACAACAAAACTACGGGGCAAGGCCGGAGAGAAAGAGTGAGAAAGAGTTGGAAAAATGAACAGGAGGAAGGATAAGAGGGGGGGAAGAGAAAGAGAGATTCTTGGATGTGAAACGAAAACCATGTCTATCTGCTATAATTTTCCATGCTTCTTATTCGTTGATACCCAAGATTCAGGAAAGGCAGAGATAAGCAAACGTGTAATTTAAACATACGATGGGCCACTTACAATCGTGAAAAATTATCAGGACTAACAATGACTTGTCTGAACAGTCTAAATACGCAGGGATAGAATATACGTGTCTTGACATTTTTAGAGTTAGCCATACATGTATAATCCCGGATTTCGAAAAAGAAGTATGATTCACCCCCCCCCCCCAAAAAAAAAACGTAGCTACAAAAACGGGAAGTTTTTTCCCCTGCCTAACTGCCTAAGACGTATTAATGTACAGTGTCACAGCTTTGCACCAGGATCAAACCCAAGTTCTCTTTTTTTTTTTTTTTTACAAAAATGTTTCTGTCAAAGGTAGACGAAGTTCACCATAATCCATGAAATCAAAGGCAGAAACTTTTGGGGTGGAAAATGAATGGTGGCTGGTCAATGAAATGCAAAAATTAAAAATATGACGAGCCATTTTGACCGTCAGCAAATTTCCTTTCAGTCACACACTAAGAATTCAAATATATGAGAAAATGTGGTCCAACATGATTATTGTAAAGAAGAAAAAAATCTGTTCAAAATCTGACTAACAGACAATTCTGAAACAAAACAACAACAAAAAAATCATTATAGTGATAATTTCATCAGAAATTTTTATCATATTTTTATTCCTTTTTTTTTTTCTAGCCATGTTTCAAATAAATTAGCAAATTGCGTATGTGTATGTGTTTAACGATGTTCAATAATAACATCTCGAATGTCCAGCAAAGGGAAATATTCTGGCTATGTCAAAATTATAAAAAGAGGGCTCACTGGAAGGCAGGTGATCGCCAACCAATCAAATACGAGACTGACCGGAAGCAGGTGTCAAAACTCGGACTGAGTAGTGAATGATGACCAGATCTGATGTAAATGACAATGGCGGAAAGGGCAGCTTTCTTCACTTTCCCAGTCTAAGCACATTTACAGCCCCCCCCCCCCTCCCCCCATCCCTTCCTCCTCCTTTTTTTTTTCCTTCAACCAGACTACTGCCACTTGAATTTCATCGCGTGTACACACAAAAATAAAGTAAAATATAGAGCAGGGATGTCAAACTGTTTTCACCACCAAGTCGGAAAATTTTGGCCTTATTCTATCAGACCGGTCGGGCACTGTCCAGTTACGAAAAAAAAAAACCTAGGCCTTTTATGATTATAATAATTAACTCCAACCATCCATCCACCACCCAGGAGGGGGTGGGGTGGGGGAGGTCGTCACCGCAGTTCTGTGGTTTGGCATCTGCTTCAGGGTGAAAACAATTCATGTCCATGAGGCTGCGGGTTCTGACCGGGCTCGACACGTGGGTCCTCCACTGGGTGATGGAAGGATACGAAAATCGAATTGAAAGGCCTGCATTTTTTTTTTTTTCAGTACTCAACAGTCCCCTGGCTTCCTCTGGGCAGGGAAGCCCGAAGTCTAACCTTCTCTGATAAGGGTGAATGTCACGAACTTCCTTTCTGGATGTTGAAGGGTGTTTGTCGTGATGTAATAAGTGGCGATCAGGCGGTGAATGCG
>JBCEWB010180763.1:0-10002 GCA_039654565.1 Peronia peronii
CAACATAAACAGTATAGTTTCAAATTGTACAATGATTGTAGCGTCTTTTAAGAATAAAATTAAAACATGTCATTTTTTACCCAAATTGATGATTTTCTACCCGCGAGCCCCCTTAATAAATGATTTCCTGTTATAAGCTGTCCTGTTATTAATGGTTCCCACTATATAGTGGAAAATAATTTACAGAAATCTTACAAATGCTGAAATTTTGTTAAGCATGCAATTGTATTCAGAGTAAAGTTAAACCTTTGATAGAAGCAGTGAATTGCAGTGCAAGAGAAATCCTAAAGCATGAGGGTTTTAATCATGTAGATTATACATTTTTTGTAAGTTTACATAAAAAAAGAAAATGGGACAGTTCTTTGGCTCTGTAGTAGTATAAATTTCATGGCTAGTTCCTAAGCAAATAATTGCTTTCAGCCTTGACAAATTTGTATATATATTTATCAGTCTGGATCAAAATGTGTGCTAACAGGACACAACAGTATAAAAGTAGTAGTTCTGTCATTGAGCTGAAGGCATTGAAAATATTGGAAAATATAGCTGGGAAGGAAATTGTGGTTTCTTCACAGCTTTTACTTATCCTAATAATCACGCCTTGTATTTGTAAATTGGGGGTAGCGGTTTCGCATGCAAAAAAACATGAAGCCGTTCTTCTACTCTCTAGAGCCTGGTGTTGCACATATGTCTTTATCATACAGAGAACATCTCATATAGTTTACAGTGATGTTCTAATTCCTCGCACATACATGTATTTCATGAAAATATTTCAGAATTTCTATTTTTCTGTTAAATACATTCTGCTAAGGACTACATGTACATACAGTATTAATAGATTATCATTAATGATCTTGACGTTAGGAATCAGCCAAATACATCTATATTTGTCTACATTTCCCAGTATTTTCAGGGGTTTAGATGATGTGGGATCTGAAATAGTTTGGCATTGGCAGTGCCCTTCCACGTCCACCTCTTCCTCTTGCACTTTAATTATCTTTGTTCTGCTAATGAGTCAATGTGCTATAGTTGTTACTGTTCTATGCTTTTTTTTTTTATCCAGATACTTCAGTGAGTTTACCTTGCAAATGAATGCAGTTTCTGCTGTTTATTCACAGCTGAGATTGTTAAAAATTTTCATGGTATCATCAATAAAAGCCTTTCTGGTATTTGTTAATACTACAGGTATTTTGAATTATTCACAGTGCCCATGCAATCACCAGTGATGTCGATATAGTCAATACCGCTCAGGCAGCAGAATTTTTCCTTAGTGATGGAGTTATTGTCACAGGGGGAGCCACTGGTCAAGCTGCAAGTGTGTCAGAGGTGAAAGGTCAGTAAAGTCAGTGTCATTTTTGTTAAATTTTGAGCAAGAAAAGAAAGCTTTTGCAATTGTATTACACTCTAAAACGGTTCAAACGAAATTTGATGGGAATGGAAATCATTTCGTTCTATCGTATTTTGTTATATCCGAAGAGGCTAAATTGAAACAGAGATGCAAGTTTAATTGCCGATTACCTTCCCTGATTGAAGAACCATGCGACCGCTCCGCTACCATATGTCTTAAAGCCACTTCATTTTCATTTTTGTTGTTCTTGTTGTTGTAGGTTTCATACATATAAAATATGTGATTATGTAGTTGTTGTGTCATTTTGTTTGTTATTTTTCTGCTTTTTTTTTTTTTTTTTTATTTCTTCAAGATTGTAGACAAAGTGAAGTTTGGAATGGCATACTTTCTGCAGATATCTGACTTTTTCAGTAAACCTTCATCAACTTACTGCAGCGATAAACCTGTTCTCCTACGTTTTAACATGTTCAGTTTCGATTAATTCATCATTGATTGCCAGCCTAGATCTGAAATAGCTTTATAGTCGATTTGAAGCTCACAATTTTCAATATGAAACTAGAGGATACCTATCGACTTCTCAAAACTGACTTTCAAGAAACGCTGACAAGCACAACTGGTTTGACCGACCCAATGCCTGCAAGTGGATATGTGTAAAGTGTATGATTGAAAAGACAAAGGCCAAGCCATCCTCTGATACGGGTTACAGTGTATCTGAGCCTTTCAACCTCCTAGGGGTGGTTATCTCAGCTGAATCCTCTGATACTGTGGTTGTGTGGCTATAAATAATACATGCACGTAATACGTGACATCCTCTCATGGTACATCATACGTACTCCATTGGGGCCACGAGCAACGGGTGAGGTGTGAAACGGGGGACAGTAGGTGCATGATTTCTACACGCCTGCGCTTCAGATCTTACCTTTCTTGTGTCATACTGCTGGACAGTACAGCACACTGCGGGCGCCGGTACTTGACCCGCTCACAGACAATTTCTTAGTCAGGGCTTGTTGTGTCATACTACTGGGCAGTACAGTACATTGCGGGTACCAGTACTTGACACGTTCACGGATGATTTCTTTGTTGAGGCTTGTTGTGTTATACTGCTGGGCAGTACAGCACATAGCGGGTACCGGTACTTGACGTGCTCAGGGACAATTTGTTTGTCAGAGGAAACTCATCCGGTACCTTAGCTTGGTCTTGGTTACACTTAATATGAAAGAAAATTATGATCGGGAAACAAAAAACATTCGTTATAAGCATAGTTTTCGTATCAATCCAGCTTTTTATTTCATTGTAATCATAACAAATTACATAGCAAAAAAAAACATTCCCAAAGATTACTTCAACTGAGGTTATGTTGCTTTTTTTTTTTTTGTTGTTTTTTTATTTCAGAAAAAAATACCCCTGGGGTAAATATGAAGAGTAATGTGAATTATTTTATTTGATATGAAGGGACATGAAGATTTTTACAAGTCCCTCTATATGAATTACTTTCGCTTTTTTTCCCATTTTCATTTTATCCACTGGCCTTAAATCTGCAACAATTTTTCTGTCTTTGTTGACTGTGCAATGGCTTGAAGATGGAACAAAATCTAGACACATTGATTTTATTGAGGAAAATCACTTGCCTTTCCGTCGAAATAAAGTGCTAGATTCAAACCACAGAGAGAAAATAAAAGAGAAGACACCAAAAAAACTTTCTGCACCCCTTTCACTCATATAGACTGTTTCATAAACAGTGATGCATTTACGATAGGTAAGGAAGGAGCGAAATAACTGTTTATATTATTGCACATGTGAACATATACAGTGGAATCCGCTTAAAATCAGCCTCTCAGGACCAAGAAAAAATGTTGACTTTACTTTAAGCAAGGTTAACATTATCCGTTTTCAGGGGACACAATCTCTGGAAGGCACTGGGAGTCAAAATATGTGTTGTCTATTTATTGGACTATGCCCTTAGGTCCTTATCCCTATAAAAAAAACTCTAGCAGAGCTTCCAACTCTAAATCTAAAGTAGTAGAAGTATTTTGCCTTAAATCAACATCTTTAAGAAGTTTCAGCTTGTTGTCCAGATTGAGAATGTTATACTTTTTCTGAGACATTCTGATCAGAGAGTTGAAGATAAAAGGTTGACTAGTCATGGCGAGCGCAGAATGTAGAAGTAGGACTGAAGGTGATCTAAAAATGTGACTGAAATCGGGCGCAGTGCCTATCTGCACTATCTGTGTATGTGTGTGTGAACAACTTGAGCGAAGAGAGCCGGGTGTGGGTAGGTGTTTGTATATCATCGCCAATGCAATGAGGACCAAACGTGGAACTATGTGTCACTCGGAGTAGTGTGTACGTGTGTATATCAAGGCGATGATTGTTCTGTTGTACTGACTGCCCTGTGTGTGTGTCCGCAGGGTCGCCAATGCATAGGGGGAGAGCCGAGTGTGGAACTGCTGTGTGGATGTGTGTTTATGTATCCTCGCCAACGCAAGACAGGTGCAGAGAGCCAAGTATCTTGTCATACAGCAATAGGTCCACAGGCTATTGTATTAGTAATACTAAGTATGATGTGTCGTAACAATACAAGGCATCTCTCGATCTCTCTATCTGGCTTTTTTCCTTTGTCCTCACAATTTTGGCTGCAATAGGCCAGCATAGGTGATTTGGAGTTGACTTTAAGTAAAATCACCTGTGAAGGCGTTGACATTATCAGAAACAAGACGTGAAAACTAAAGGAAAAAAAACGGGACCGCCGGAGCAGGTTGACTTTAACCGAGAATTTACTTTAAGCAAGTTGACTTTTCACGGGTTTCACTATATTGCACACTGCTATTGTATGTGTGCAGTAATTATGTGTATTTATAATGCATGTTATCTTTTTCAGCTGTCCTCGGTGGAGTGAACATTCCTGTTTTGGTTGGCTCTGGTGTTACACAAGACAACTATCACTTATATCGCCAAGCACATGGTCTGATTGTTGGCTCTTATTTCAAGCGCTGTGGCAACTGGCTAGAGGAGATTGATCCAGCCCGTCTTCGGGGATTCATGGAAAAGGTTGCCGAAGTACGACACATCCCAGTGGAATCAACTATGATCATGTAGTCACTAGATTAATGTACCATACTGGAATATGTAGGAGGAAGACCGAAGAAGATTGCTGGGATTAATATGTTTATGTATCAGGACTGTAGTTATGATAATAATAGTGAAGTATGAAAGCTCAGCATTTTTCATAATTTCCTCTAGACACAGAATGTGGACTTAGCCCTGAAAGTGTCAATAGACTATTACTAATTAGTGATTCTTTAATTACATATATATTTCTTCGAAGTGGCTAGCTGGACTTATTGACAACACCTGTCGTTTTGGATTAAAGTATGATAATGTTAATTTTTACCAGGAGCTGACAGTCGTCCGTGACCAAATGGATAATTGACCAGACTGATATTCCGATGAACCCGGGTTCAAACCTCAGCCATGTCATTTTTTTTTTTTAAAGTAATAAAAATTTAATGTGTGTGTATTTGACATCGTTTTTTTGTTTATATAAGTACAATTTTGAGGGATTAATTGAAGGAGATGTTTTTGCTAAATACATCTTGTGTACGTCATCCACTGAGAGTGAAGGGTTCATCTCCAACTCGTGTCCACATCTGTAAATCTGTATACTTTTTTTTCTGTTCCTTGTAGCATATGTGTGTTTGTGTCTTCTTGACATAACATTTGTATTTTTCTGTTTTTTTATTGGTGTGATTGAGGGAGATGTACTGTCATGTAGAATGGAGTAATCTGGATCTAGATCTAGACCTCATTCAGTGTTTCAAATATTAAAAAAAAAAAGGATCGTCACGCTTGATGATAAAACTAGACCAACATTTACTGATTAGCATATTTTTAGCTAAGTGTTTAAAGCTGCACGCACATGCCACCTACCCCCCTCACAAAGGAACATGACGCAGACATAGAACATCACGGCTACATGATAATGACACAGACTTGAATAAGTCCGGCTAGACTTCGAGACTATAGGGACTTAAGTCCAGCTAGCCATGGCCATATTTCTTTGTAGTCAAAAAAATGAGTTAAGGCTTGATGGCAATATAAGACAAATATTTATTGCCTGTACTTCTGTGTTAAAAGTTATTTGGAGAGTCATTGAGATGCAAAGGATGATCAGACTCTTTGAGCGGATCGGCCCCCTGACATTTGTAGGGTTAATGAATGAGATGCTTTTCATGCGTTTTGATGGAGCCTTGATTGAAGCATCAGATACACGAAGATGCAAGGTTGGGGACAGAATATAAGGTATTAGCTTATCCAGAGGCACATCAGCAAATGAAGAATGGCCAGCTTTTGGAGTGATGGTGATGGGGTGTGACTGCAAACAAAAGACCATCTGGCTTACTGATGTTGACCAAGTCTGCACCCAGTCCATCTCATATACATTTGGAATATTGCAGTAAAATATTAGAATTACATGTATATTAATGTGACATCTTAAATGAAAACATTTTAGGTAATGCTGTGTGCTACTTCTACAAAACATACAAGGTATACAGATTATTAGTGCATGAAGGATGTCCAAATATCATACAGGTGTATGAAATTACATAAGAATAGTCAACTGAGTGGCAAGATATACATGTATGTGCACTTAAGTATCTCATTTTGTTTCTGAAGGAATTTAGGCTTTTGAATTGTAATCTCTATCATTATTGTCAATGAATTAGGTAATTTATATAGCATTGTTGAATCACTTCTTTCTAGGTTTTTTTTTTTTTTTAATGTTCAGTGTTTTTGTACCTCACAAGTTCTTGTGAGTTCAGTTGTTTTTATTTTTGTCCCTTACTAAGTCATTTGGTCTTTGGACTTATTCCTTTTTAATATATATGGTGCTCACAATTACTATGCAGTCATTTGTTAGCATGATGAATATCACATGTGTTGAGAATTCATTTTCATAATGCATAATATTTGGGTGTTGAGTCATATGAACAGACAATAAGCTTTTGAAACATCTCATCTTGCATTTAAAAGAAAAATTGTGGTCTGAATTTGTTACTCTCAATGATCTATCCATTTTATAATATCTGATAACCCACCAGCAGCTGGTACATGAGACACTGAAATCAAGTGCTGGTCAATTTTTTAGAACATTGGATTAGTGGTATCACATAAAAGCTTATTCATTTCCCTTTCTGTTGGTGGAAAAAAACTTTGTTCTACACTGAGCAGAAGTTAAGGTGTTGCAATTAAAGATGATGGGGGGGTGCGACCTGCTGTTGCAGGTTAATTTGATGAGAAAATGGCATATCAGTTTTGTTGATTCTTATTAATCACTTCATTGCTAACAACACTATGAGGTATGTCCAAAAAGCAGTCTCTCATGTGTGGGAAAGAAATCCACTGTCAGTCCACCACCAAACAGTCCCTTTTCCTGTTTGTTGTGGTGTTCTGACCACTGACCAGCATTCAGGTGTATATATATAGAATCTTTTGATAGATGCCACAAGCTGATGCCTGGCGGATGACTAGAAATAAGAGCTTAAATCAGGTGTATAATCTGCTTATTCATGTATAAATCAGTAACTTTGAATAACAGTCGATGCTTCTGATTGCCTGTGGGAAAATAAAGAACTGGTGTCAGTTAACTTACGCTTAGTGGACGGGACTGACTGTGGAGAACAGCACTGAGCTGATTGAGCGAGACCAGCTATATCGATGATGCTTAGCGCAGGACTGCAAAGTCGGCATAAAAGTGAAACGGTTAATCCTTATTTAGTAAAAGTAAAACAGTTAATCCTTATTTAGGCCACATCACTAAAACACAATTTTTAGACTATTACTCCGTATGCTCAAGTACATTCATGTCTGAAATACATTTTTAAATGGACATAGAAAGGGTTTGTAAAAAAAATAAAAATAATTTGCGTTAGAAATTCACTACCTGTCGAAAAAAATTACGATTCTCCTGTTGCCTCGGTTTGACAAGTGTGTGATTTCATCATGTTGTGTCTCATAATTAATCTACCATTTTTTAGGAGATACTAAGTTCTTTTTATTTCTCTACCACTCTTTGTTACCACTGTCATGTTTTTGTTCATTTACAAGTGATGATTAGTGATTGAAATCATTTACACATGTTGAAACACCATAAGTAGACATACTGAGTGCTTTGAAAAAAAAAAGTGAATAAAATTTACAATTGTTATGCATTTCAGCTCCTGTGAATCACTGCTTTTAATACAAAATTGTATCTGATATTGTTTGTGTCACGACACTGAGTGTGCTGTGTCACATCATTGAAAATAAAGAAAAAGCAAAAATCTCAAAAAATGGCTTTTTAAAAAATTCTGGTTGAGTGTAAATGTTATCTAAATTTGGATTTTTGTTTCGTTGAAGATTTTGAAACACATTTTAGATGAAGTACACATAGTAACACCAAACAAGACTTGACTGATGAAATAAAAAGAAGAAATGAAAAAGATGTTTATTTTCACAACAAATCAACTTTTAATTTTCAAAGTTTTCAGTTTCCTTTTTTTTTCTCGTATTTTTGTTTCTTTTTCTTATGTTTAGATTTTGAGGGGGCAGAACAATCTGTGTTAAGTTTGTTCTCATCATCAACAGGCAGCTTTAATTTTTTCTTCTTCTCTGTTGCAAAATCAAGCAATGCCGAGGCTTCTTTGGTCTTGTTTTTTTCTTTCTTACTCTTGCTACTATTTGACTTTACATGAGCAGTTTCTGAGTTGTCAGGCTCCACTTCCTGTGTAGATTCTACACTTCTCACCATCCTTTTCTTTTCTTTATTTCTCTTTCTCTTCTTCTTTTGTGGCACTTCCTCCACCTCTTTCTCAATTGCTGGTTCTGTATGTTCAGTAGGAATATCTCTATCCAGTTTCCTTTTCCTCTTAGACAACTTCTCTTGAGTCCAATGTCCCTCCGCAGTTGCAGTTGCTGAAACATCGCTTTCATCTAGTGAGACATTGGTTCTTTTCTGTGATAACTTGCCACCTTGGAGTTCAGATAGTGGCTGCTCAAACTGTAAAAGAAAGTAAAAAAAAATAATAAAACAAAACTGAATAAAAACACATTTAGCTCCTCTAGTGCCTGACATTGCTAGAGAATACCACATTCCTGGTCTGGGCTCACTCTAATAAATTACAGTAACAGGTAGATGTGTTACATATTTTGCCATCAAATCTTACTTTTCAGTGAGCTTCAATGATATTTGAATGGTTGTGACCTATAATACATGTTACAAATAGAGTAAATCTGATTCAAGCAGTGTGTAATCTAAATATAAACCAATGGCAAAAAATTCATGATCAATTTTATGTCAACAAGATACAGTCATATCAGATATGACATACAGACAGGACTATGTCTGTCAAAATAATGAGACAGTAAAGTAGAAACATTCTATGCTCTCGACTTGTACAGTGAAAATGAAACTGCCTACATCTTCGCTTATCAACATACACACATACTGAAAGGCACAAAATAAAGTAAAACATGGAAACCGAAAATCCTGCTACAAAAGAAAGCACAACATCTATGACAGCACCGGACTCAGCAGCAACTGATGCATGCCCTACAGAGCTATTGAACTTTCAACTGTTCATGGGAAACCATGATTATTTATCTAATTCTGCAAGCTGCAGAACACCTATATTAATTCACTGGCTTCTTTGATTACGCAGTATGTAATCAAGATAACGGAAGGTTTGTCTACCTTGATTGCCCCTCCTGCAATCAAGATTTCCTAAATTTTTTATAACACTAGAATACTATATGGATGCAGTAGATTGTGATCATTAGCAAGCCTACTTATGTTTTTGTTGCATCATACTGGGATGCATTATAATGATTTTTATGCAGTTCACTTAGGAGGTCCACATCTGTGTCAAAATGGCTGCGTTCAAACCTACATGCAAAATATAAATACACTTAGTTCTTCTTATGTATTTTAGTATGCTTTTCTGTTCAAACTAAAGAGTTTTGATTCCATGATGTACACTTTTTCATCACTTTTTTCTAACAAGATCAGCCAGCCAAATGAATTTTTTAAGTTTTTGTTGTTTTTTTTTTTTTTTGGTCATATATTCATTTTCTTATCTTAAGAATCCAGTAAACATGTAGAGATTTAAGTATGACTGCAATCAAATCTTTGTTCATTTCTGAGAAGTTTCAAAGCTGCATCTCTTTGATGATATATGGTACTTTGACGATCAACTGAAAAAAACAGTATTCAGGATACAGAGAATAAATAATTCCATTGGTCATTAAGTTAAGTAAATGAGAGGAAATAGTTGAATACATACCTGATTGTTTTCAGCTTCTTTGAGAGACTTCTGGCGTTTCTGGCGCTGTTTTTTACTTCCTTTGCCTGAAAACAACCAGATGACACTTGCTTACAGGCATAGACTAAGCAACGTTTTTTTTTAGTTTGTCAGCTACTTTCTAACTTTCTAGTTTCTTAAAGACAAATGTTGAATTTCCGAGTTGTGTTGACTTGAAACTGATGCAAAAATAACTTGCCTAAACATTTATTTATACTCTTCATCCAACTCATCTTTTCATATATGTGTGTGTGTGTGTGTGTGTGTGTGTGTATGTATGTATGTATGTATGTATGTATGTATGTATGTATGTATGTATGT
>JBCEWB010180774.1:0-10002 GCA_039654565.1 Peronia peronii
CCCTACGTTTTAACATGTTTAGTTTCGATGAATTCATCATTGATTGCCAGCCTAGATCTAAAATAGCTTTATCGTCAGTTTAAAGCTCACAATTTTCAATACGAAACTGAAGGATACCTGTCGACTTCTTAAAGCTGGCTTTCAAGAAACACTGACGACTGATTTGACTGACCGAATGCCGGCAAGTGGAAGTGTGTATAGTGTATGAATGAAGAGACAAAGGCCAAGCCATCCTCTGATACAGTTTACGGTGTACGGAGCCTTTCAGCCTCCTAGGGGGGTGATTATCTCGGCTGAATCCTTTGATACCGTGGTTATGTGTCTATAAATAACGACAAAAACGTAATAGTCTCACACATGCATGTAATAGGTGTCACCCTCTCATGGTACATCATACTCGATTGGGGCCACAAGCGACGTGTGAGGTGTGAAATGGGGGACGGTGCATTATTTCAACAGGCTTGCTCCTCAGGCCTTACCCTCAGTTTCATACCGCTGGGCAGTAGCCGACAGCACATTGTGGGTACCGGTAGGCCTACTTGACGCACTCAGGGATGATTTGTTTGTGGGAGGAAACTGGTTCGGTACCCGAGTTTGGTCTTGGTTACGCTTAACATGAAAGAAAAGTGCGATCGGGGAAACGAAAACCGTTTGCTGTAAGCGTAGTTTTCATATCGGCCCATCGTTTTATTTCTTTGTAAGCATAAGAAATTACATAGCGAAAAAAAAACGTTCCCAAAAATTCTTTCTTAATAACGCAAGTGTATTTTTAAGCGTTTTCTTACTAACCGTGTTAGAGTGTAATTTAATATTTCATTGATCCATTCATATTTCATAAAATTTGCATTCATGTCAAAATAAAAAAAAAATGCTTCACAAAAGCCAGATAATTGATCAGAAATAAAAAAAAAAGTACATTCAAATAGCAAATATTTGGCCCAGTTGCATAGGGGAACTTTGAATTCTGTGACAGGCTCTAGAATAAGGCACATATAATACTAATAGTAATAAGATGACATTCTCTATTGGTTAGATGATGCAAGTTAAATTTTTGAAATTATGCCCAAAGTGATCGTGCATTTGACTCATATATTTCTCACTTGAAAACATTATTTATGACTTCATCAATTATTTTGAATTTTCTACATGAACTTGGCAGGCAGCACCTAAAACTTTTGTTTCAAGCGAAACAAGTAGTTTTGTGAAAATGCCATACCATTAGAATAGGAAGTTCTTGTTTCTATGTTTCATGTTGTTTCACTAGTTTCAGTCTAAATACCCTAATTTTTGTAGTATAGTGACTGATTCCTGATTTGTTTTCAACAGGGTATTTTGGTATCTGATTATGTGGTAGAATTTACCATGAAACCTTGGAATCCTGATGACCCAAAGCTTGAAGGTCTGGGCTCTATGCTCAATTTACATCCATTGTACAGTAATGAAGAGGGCAAGATTCATTTTCGTCGTCAAGCAAGTTTGGTGCAGGTAATTATAGCTGTTTTCTACAGATGCAAATGATACCCTCAACCTGAGTTGAACATTTTCTGATGAAAACAGTTGTGCCTTATGTTAAGATTTATATAAGTCTGTGTATTTAAAAATGAGTTGTGAAATAAACATGTCCCATAAGGTAATGGGAGATAAAATTTTGAAATATAAAGATGTGGAACAGAATTAACTAAGCATAGTTTAGTAATATTTATAATTTGTGAAGTGTCAAGTGAAAATGAAACAGTTAATCTCCACATAAGATTTTGTTGTATAAATTGGGAAAGGGAGATGTGACAAGAGGAAATGGAAATGTGTCTTTAAAAAGATGGCATACAAGTTGTCCCTACACTGTCTGCTGCCCGATCTCAGATTTGTATGTGTAGAAATGGATGAAAAACTCTACCTGTAGGGATAATATCCTCAGGCCGGATTGGAGTTCAGGCTGATAGTAGCCAGATGTTTGTTTTTAGGATTTTCAAATACATTTTGCTCTCTGGTCTGGGGTTTGGGTGTGGAGTAGAAAAAAATGAAGACATCAAAATAAAAAATTTTGCTATTTCATGGATTCAATACATTACCAAACACCATACTCATCAGATGATCATCAGTTTAATTTTCCCTAATAAATTACTGGTACTCTGTCTGTATCCATTTGCAAGAACCATTTGTGTGGCACCCTCTTTATGAATTCCTCCTTCCCTCTCCTTGTATAACACAATACAGCTGTCTCAACAAAGTGTACATAGAGAACTCGTATGTGCGGGGACCAGGGTAGATTTAGTCTGGTGTGTATTCCTTCTTGACCTTGATCTATATATCTATCACCATTGTTGCATTTGTTTTCAGCTATTTTCTAACCTAGCAAGCTATAGATTCAGTAAATCATAGATGGTGATTGCCTGGATTTCACTGAATTATATAGATGAAGGTTTCCTCGTGTATTCATAAATAGTTATGAAAATTATTTGGGTAGCACTTCAGCTCATTGAACAAGTAAGTGTGAGTGAAGCTGCTTCTTTCAAGGAGCCAGTGTTATGCCCAGTAATTTTTTTTTTTTTTCCATCTTTCTCTTTTTTTCTTTAAAACAGCACTGATGATCTCTTTCTTTTGTTGTCGCCATTTGGTAAACCTACTCAGCTGCAGTAAAACAGTTCACTAGCCAGGGTGGTATAAATGGCATGTATGGAAAATATCTGTTGCGTTGTCTGTTAGCTTTTCAATCTCCAAGGGGGTAGTTACCTTGTGATAGTATTCCCAGGTCTGGCTGTAGCATGTGGATGCAAAAAACTGCAGGCTGGGCCTAAGTTGGGGCACAGTGCTTGGCTTTCATCTGCTGGCATTTAAATGTAGGGAGACCTTTAATTTTGTATAGCAACAACTGTTATGAAGCCTGAGATATGTTTATCAAGTGGGTTCTTTATTTCAGTACACTGCTGCAGAAATAGCCAGCCTTTCACGATATGAAGCCAAAAGTAGGAGTGATGACATTATTGAGAGGTATCATCTTTGTCAATTTCATTTATCCCCTCCAATCACCAGTAAATTATATTTTGTGAAAACACTGTGAATTTTTATTATGTGATTATTGTCTCTGAAATTATGTTGAATCATAGACTAGGATATCGGGAAATAGAATGAAATAACTTAAATTACTGCAGTTATATAGAATAATTTATATCATGAACAGCCTTTCTTGGACTACTGGCAACTCAGCATAATGCTTTTATATTCTGTTATCCCAGAGACTGGTTGTGGTGCTAATTGAAACAGGAATATGATACTGAAGAAAAACCTAGTTGAAAATGATTTTGATTTCTATGTCTGTTAGTCAGGTCCAAAATATATTTGAGATCAAAGACTGTGGGTGACATGGCCCTACAGATGTATTTTGTATGCTTATTTGTACAGTGCGTTTTATTTCCTGGGTAGCTCAACGTTTCGGCTTGTTCAACCAATTTTTTTTTTCTGGTTGTTTTCCCTCTTTGTCTTTGCTAGAAAAACCTTGCTACCTCAACTGTTCACTGTCCCCATGGTTCTCCCCAACTTTTCTCAACCCTTTTTGTAACCAACAGCACCTTTAAACACACAACTGGGTGACTATGTGGTTGATCAGAACACCAAATAGGCCTACTAGTTCTATAGCTTTATAAGATTAAGAGAGTGAGAGACCTGTAGGGGGAATTTGTAACAGTGTAGGTGTGGTTGAGGGAAGGAGGAAGAAGGGATTGAGACCATCACCCCATGTAAGAAACTTCAGAGAAGAGAGAGGGATGGGCATAGTCCTAGATCACATTACTACTGGTCAGCACAAGGAAATCCCCATATGGCAGGCCACCAGTTCAGTTCAACATCATTACACGGTAATAGTTTCATTGCAGACCTAGGTTTTTAATCAAAGTATGAATCATGAGAGCTGTTGTGGAGCATCAGAGCATATGCATGGGTGTTGTCTTTGCATTGACCAGCTTCATTTGTCAGTTTGATATTGCTGTTACTTGATTGAATCAAAAATGATAGGTGGTATGTTTTGGATCTGAGAGATCTAGCCTACTTCACTTACAGCATTGACACTTCATTTTTTTCCCAGTTCATTTTCACCTGCAAATATGAATTTTGGAATTATGTCAGCAGTAACAGCAAACTACATGGCTGATCCAGAAAGTATAAGTCACTAGGATGATGAAGCATTTCAGGCAAAAAAAAGATGAGCTGGAACATTCGACCTTGAGTAGCTGTTTAGTATGGCATCTTGTGAACAAGCATTATGTCCCATGTATCAATTATATTCAATAGAAGATGTTTCTTATAGACAATATATTATGATGAAGAATGTTAATAGATACACAGAACCTTAATAAGCCTAAGTCTAGAAATGCTTATAAAACCATGGGGCATTAAAGGGAGAAAGCAAATGATTTTTTTTCCATACATTGCGCCATTACTTATCACATCTTATTTAGTTCTTCACCCAATTAGCTCAATCGATTTTCATTTCAGCTGTTCAGCTGGATTGCACTGTATATTTGTGTTTTTATTTTATTTACTTATTTATTTTCTCAGATTAAAACTGCAATGTGAATAAGAGTTATGAAAGGAAAAATAGTTGAAATCAGTGAAAACTGCTCTCTTATCATTAGCCACTTCACTGCACACCAGTTTTGCAGTCTTGTGCTAAGCATCAGCGATATGGCCAGTCTCGATCACTACTAACCCCCACCCACACTCAGTCCTGTCCACTGTGAGTCAGTGTGCACCAGCCAACCGGCACTGTACTTTCCCACAGGCAGTCAGAAGCGTCGACTGTTATTCACGATTACTAATTGTTCCATGAACAAGGAGATTATTACGCCTGCTTTGGGCTCTCATCGCTAGGTCACCTGCCAATCATCAGCATGCTGCGAATATCAAACAGATTTTGTATCTAGATGTAAAATGCTGGCTGCTGGTCGGAACAATGAATTAAATGGGTTGGTGGACAGCTGACCTGTGGACTATTTGGATATATGTGGTACCTCCTCTAGCACAAGAGATGCCATTGTTTAGATGTGTCTCGTACTATAGTTAACAGTGAAGTGGTTATGAAAGCAGAAATAGTTGTGATCAGTGAAAGTTGCTTTCTTGTCATTAGGAAAAATAAATTACCTTAAATTTGTATTTGCAGGCACAGTAATTACATGTATGACTGGTCATATGACTGTCCAGAAACACAAAGGAGAGATTTAATATCCTTGATGGAGAAGGCAATGCGAATCATAGTGTATGTCAAAACAAATGACTGGACATTTATTCATTCCTTTTGCCCATTAAATATAACTGTGATCTGAGAAAAATACGGCTGCACCGCACTTCATGCAGCCGCATTTTTACCTACTTGCCGCACGACTGCCACACTTTTCAGTTTTGCCATTTTTTGCCATTTTGGGGCATTTTTTCGCATTTTTCGGCATTTTTGTACATTTTAATAATGGAAGTGAATAGAAATTCTTTGTTGATTTTGAGATTTTTTTAATTAGACTTAGCCATAGGGGACTTAAAAGTAAAATTGTTTAACTTCTGCATGTGTATGGTGGTTTGGCAGGCTGAGGTACAACAAAAAGTGTTCAGTTATATCAACTTTATTCATCATGACCTTTGATAAAGCAGTGACACCAGGTTTCACCCTGTCCATTGATCTTGTATTTGTCATGTTTGTATTATAATTATGGAGCAAGGATCTGGAGATTATCCATGTGAGCAGTCTGAGCAGTGCCTTTTTTTTTAAGTGTTTAGGTTAATTTGCTAATCCTGTTACCTGTTATTAGACCTATGTTAATGTTCGCTGGGCTGTGCAAACTAAATTATCTGAAAACATAAAAATCTGTTGTAATTTGTGAGTTGCACTTTTTTTTGCCTTTTTTTTTAAAAGAATTTTTTATGGCATTTTTTGATAAGTTTGAATAAATCAGTGTTTTTTATTAAACTGTCAGATTGCATAGTGAGATATAAAATTATAATTCAGTAAGTTATAGTGTTTGTTTCTAGCATGTTTACTAAATACCATTTACATGCTTTGGTTGATCCAGGCACTATCATTGGCATCCCATATTTTTTTTAAAAAGATGAAACCATGAATCTTCTCCATTTTCAGCCTCACGAAAGAGATATCACTTGTCAGGGTGTCTATTGCAAAAACGAAGCGCAAGATCCAGTCCTCATCAGATCATCGAATACAGTGAAACCTCCATGATGAATCACATCACTATTCAAAATTATTTGTTACTCATTTACTGTAAATAAGATGTGTCATTTACATTTTATTTTTATGTTGTTTCTTTTTTAAATAAACAAAAGGGACCAGCTTTCAATTAATCCTTTTTGTCTTGTATGATGATACATGTCAGGACTTTGGCAATGTAGGATGTAGCTTCTGTATAGTATATGTATTAATTTGTTGAGTCTTGACAAAAATATGCAAAATTTGCATAAATAATTGTATCGATAGACTGAACTCATGAAGCAAAAAGTGTATTTTCCAGAAATATACCACTGGTGACAGAGTAAAGTGGACCTCATGGATATCACAAACTTTTGAATTGGGACCAAACTGATAGAAAATATGCTGAACAAATAAGATGTCCCTTTTAATTGTTTTATTATCCATGCATCAAAGGATGATAAGAGAACTCATGGTTAGATAACTCTTTATGTCAATTCTCAGAATACTCTGGGGATTGCTTGAGCATTGTATATTCCGACAAAAAATGGAATTGTCTGCAAAACCTCTACCACAAATCTGGTCCCTGTCAGCAGTAGCGTTTCAGAAACTCAACAACAACATTCACGAGGTGGGCAGTCATCCTGGACATAGAGTGCAGGGTTGTACTCTCCTGGCTCACATGTGCAGCATTCACCCAGTCTCTGTACTGGGATCTCCTGGCAATCAGAGATCTTGTTCTGCATTGGGCAAAAAGAGTCATTTCTGTCATTAAGACAATAGAACTATTTGGCCCATTCCGTGTCACCATACTAGTTTTACTGTCAGGTATTCAAAAAAATTTCACTGAAACCCAAAAGTGTCTCTTGATCAATTTAAGCGTGATTAGTTAAACAAGATGTTCATCTAAAGAAATCAATGAAAGAACATAAACAAAAACGATCTTGTCTATGTGATAATACAGCTTTTCTTAGCGTTACGTGTGCCGCATTGAAAAGAAACTACAGAATCGCTTACTATTATGAGTCTATCTTTTCTCTGGTTCTTTTAGATTGATCATAAAAATAGTGCATTTGTTGCTTGAAGGGGAAGCACATCTGTTCAAAATTTGTAACCACTAAGATCAAAGTGACCACATTTTTGTAAACTGATGATTAACCAGTGTTATGTGTGTCACCATTTGTTTCTCCAAGCTCAAGTTATCAATCTCCTATTTATCTTTTCTATTACAGAAGGTATTAATTAATATTTGCAAGATAGCTGACTTTGGATAAAAATTGAAACCTTTTCTCAGGGTCCATTCCATGTTACGTGTTCACCATCCTAGCTTGACCTTTGGATATTCAAGATCAATTCAGTTTGGCGTACAAAATACAAGTGTCTGTTGATTCATTTATGTTGTGAATAGTTAAATGAGGTGTTTATCTAAAGTAATAGATCAAAAACTATAAACAAAAATGGTCCCATCTTTATGACAGGATCTCTTTTTTGGCTTTACATGTATCACGAGAGAAAATCTCAAAAAATTAGTTTGTCTCTGTCTTTTCAATATTTGTACCAGTTGCATGGGGAAAGATTCTTCAGATTTACTTACATTGCGAATGGAATTTATATTTTTCAGTTTCATGGAGTTTTCTTTGCATTCACCATTCCATACATTCACACTGTGTTATGTGTCACCTAGTATTGTTACACATGCCATCATTCTGAATATTTTTTTTTTTTGGTAAGTTTATTCTGATGATCTTGGGCAGCAAGTCTTTTGTATGAATATTTCTATAAGAGGATGACTGTCGATAAGGTGTGTGTGATGAATACAAGAGTAGACTCAGTAGTTTAGAGGGGGTGAAACAAATGCTGCACCTGAAGTGTGCAAGAAGTAGGAGAAAGATCACAATGAGGGACTTCACCTGAAAATATGCACTTTTTGCATAGGAGATTTTCTTGAACAACTGGCAGAACATCCTTGCAATGGCATGCTCCTGCCAATACAGTACTAAAATTAGATACAGTTGCCTTTTGGTTCTTCAAGAGTATACTGGTTTCCTGCTATAACTAAGTCTGTCTTGTCATTTTTTAAAATTATCAGTGACTTACAAGGTAGAAAAAAGTCTGCTTCTAAACCTATTTGATAAGATTTTAGACCGTGGAATAAATAGGAAAAAAAACTGCAGCACTTTCTTAACCATTAATACTGGTGGGCTTGTATGTGAGTTTTAAAATTAGCAGAAACAATTAAACGAGACTGGAGAAGGTTTAGGTCTGGAAATAAGGTGGCAGTATTTTGCCACCTCTTTTTGCAAAAGTATAGTGGATGGAATTGACAGAGCTGTAGTAGCAGTTCACAGAAGAGTAGTGTGTAGATCTGATGGTATTAATAGTACAGAATGCAAGTGACTTGTGAATTTAGTGGTTAGTTTAAAATGTGGTGAATTTTGTGAATTTTCTACTTATTGAAATAATAACTACTGATTACTTTTGTGATGATGTTGAAGATATCAAAAGCATCATCAAAATTCAATTTAATGTCATAGAGAATGAGACATTCTAGTTGTATCAAAGTGATCACACATCAATGATCAGCAAATAGCCAAGATGTAGCATAAATAACTTACAACAAGTGCAAAGTCTGGAGTGGTGACACCATCACTATTATATTAGTATTAGCTGTTTGCCACTGGTGATGGAGTGTCATAAATTATGACAATGACCTGTACCCATTCCCTTTACGTCTTTCAATCTCCTGATAATGTCATCTTACATCGATGTGTTCTGCACTGGGGATGGATGTGGAGGTCAGTGTCATGCACACAACCTTTAAAACTTTTGGAAATGGCAGAGGAAAGCTGATAAAATATACTGTTTTCTTAAGATCATAAATGAAAAAGTCCAACCAGTGACACAAGGACTAATTCAGATTTAATTTTTGAAAAAAATGGTATCTGAACTTTCAACAAGTCAAATTTAACCTCAAGTTCATTTACCTCCATTTTTTTCTTAACTAATATAGGCCTAATGTAAAAGATGTAATGCTATTGTTTTTGAAAGTTCCATTACGTGTGTCACCACTCATGTTACATGTGTCACTATTAAGGTGTCATCTAGTCATTCCTGGGAGTTGATTAATTCTAAAGTCTGGTGTTGTGTCTTTCTTCCACAAGCAGGGTACAGTTGTGTTGTATAAATCAGCAACAAAACCCATAAAAGGCTTATGGACTCGAAACTGCTGAATGTATCCATCTGAAATTTGCCACACAACATTGTTGCATAAAGATCTGTGTTTCTGCTCACATAAAGTCGAAAAAAGCTTACCAATTTTGACGTTATTTAAAAGGCGATAATGATTGAATAGTAAATTTGCGAGAAAGTTTGATCCGAACTATATGTTCAATAGAATGATGCATTCAAAACAATAAACAGGTTTTCTTTGAGTACCCTTCTGTTTAATCATCCAAAATGCCAACATCATGCACATATGCCATACACTTTAACTCACAGAGCAGTACATGTATGTGTTTGACCTATATTTTAAAAATCTCCCACGAAAGCCCTGGGGCCTCTTCTAGTACATGTATTAAAAAAATATATCGCCGCCCAGGGATATTACAGTTGGAAGTCCAAAATTACATTTTTACAGCAGGAGGAAAAGACTGTTTCTCTCTTTCACTTTTCAAGATTTTTATTTCAAATTTTGACACATGGTGTCTTTTGTAATAAGCAACCTATTTGTCAAAATTTTTTGGTAATTTTAAGGTGAAAATGGGAAATTTCTAAAATGACGTCAAAAATGCTAAAATTTCCGGGAATAATACTGTCGT
>JBCEWB010180785.1:0-10002 GCA_039654565.1 Peronia peronii
TTGTTCCCCCCCCCCCCCCTCCCCCGTCCCCTCTTTCCCTCCTCCCTCCAATCTCTCCCCCTCCCCTTCTTACTCCCCCCCCCCCCCCCACTCCCACACACACCCCTTTATTTCACTTTTTATTAGATCTACACAACGCTTAAGATCAAGAGGGGCAAATCCGGAAATAGTTTTGAAAACGACAGGAAGTAGATATTTTTAACCCATTACCATTCAGTTCGGCGCCATCAAATTAGAGAGAAACAATAAACAAAATTAGAGATGGACCCTAGGTAAACAATAAACAAAAAGTGCAAATCACAGACTGCCATGGCAATGGCTGCTACCTTTATTTACTTCCGAGTATGACGAAACTTCACTATAGATCGGCTTAAACACTTTCAACCTTTTGCTTGAGATTTTGCCACATATTCTTTAATTCAATACTCAAAAGGTATGGTTGACGTATTCTATTGTGCTATGGTGGTAGGAAAATTACTCAGGTAGAGCGAGACAGGTGACGGTCCACAGAGGAAGAGTAGGTTCTTTCATTAGATGCTTCGGCCTTTAACTTCTTCTAGAACCCCGACCCCACCGGGGTCATGACTCCCTATGTCCGTCACCCACATATTTTTTAATTCAATACTCAAAAAGGTATGGTTGACGTCTTGTATTGTGCTGTATAAATACAAGCTTACAAAACAATAAACATCAAAGTCGGTATGCCAAAAATCCATAGGCTGCCTTTAAGTTTCACCCAAAATTCTCACATTTCTGAAAAAGTAAGCTTTTTTAAGAAGATATTGCAATTGACTCTGTCTAAATATTTTCATTGTTATTTTCCGCTCTTGAGTCAAATGATACTGCAGAAGTCAACTATATAAACTAAGTCACGCAAAATATAACAATAAATTGAGGAGGAAAAAAAAAAGGCATTTACCTTTTTAAAGCAAAATAGATCTATAAATAAGAAAACTTGCAATCTCACACCACCTCTGTCTCCTGCTCCTAAATTGGAGCTCTCTTCTCAAAATCTGAACCGATACCGTCATTTATTTGTTTGTTGTTGTTTTTTTTTCCTGTGTCTCTGCTCTTTTCTTTTCTTTTTTCTTTTTAGACACTAGCTTTCGCTGGGTCCTGGAAGTCTGCAGCTGGCCGTCATGATCTTCACATGATATTATAATTTTTTTTGTTTTTTGTTTTAATCATTGCTGTGGCAGATGACCACATAGAAATGCGAGCAAATGCCACGTTTGGGAGGGACAGGAGCTTTTTCTTTGGAACACTGGGTAGACCTCGCGCTGATTGAAGCCTTGTAGCTGTTTGATTTCAGAGGCTCATCCAATGAGACTGCATTATTATTGGTGGAGTACGTGTATTTAGCCCCTGGTCTTGGTCAGTCCAACAGTGTCGTCCACTACGGTTACTGCCTCAGTAAGCCTTTCAACCTCCTGAGAGTCTTTCGACTTTAAAAAGAGTCTCGTTGTCCACTACTGAATACAGAAACTATACAGAGCTAAAGCCTGGATGAAGTGTTAATGCTAGGCAGGTCGTCTGTTGAATAAAGTGATGCTGTGAGCATATTAGAATGGCTATAACCACATTCTACATTTTTATTTTAGTCCAAACTCTCCACCTTTGCATTGCCCCTTTAGGTCAGACACCGAGGATTAATGCATGTACAGCAATAATATTTAATAGAAGTAACGTACAGCATACTTATGTATTGTTCATCCATACTCCTATGAAACAGAAATGTTCTCGAGATGCAAAAAATGTTTTGAGCTCATTCAGAATTCGGAGTTAACTGTTTTGCCCCATTTGTTTTAAGATATATCCAATCTGAGCTAATGGCAATTCTGCCCGGCATCTCTCACGCACCCTATGTTATAACCTGACCAACAAGCTGACAACTCTTCATAATTGCCAAACGCAATTCAGTTAAATAAGTGTTCATTATAAATGGCGAGGATCTTTCTTATTTTGTTTTATTTTATTTTTTGTGATTCTGAGACAGTCTTCCTCCATAAAATTATGTACTTGGCGGGTTTGATCATAGACATGCAATATATAACTAGACCTCTTAGCCGCCAAGGACCGAACTGAGCGAGTGAGCATCGCTCAAACTATGGGAATCGATCCAAAATACAAGGAGATGGCGAAGAGCTTTATGCCTTCAGAATAGCACATTGTTATTTGAAATTTTAGTTTAGTTGCTTTCATTTCACTTTCAGTCTATGGTAGCGTCTATAGGTGGAAGTTCCATTGTAACAGATCATTCTCAAGAATTGCACCTGATTTAGTATTATTCTTTTCGTTCTTGTCATTTTTTTCCTGATTTTTTTTCTTTTGTTACGAAAGAGACAGTTTCTTTTGTGGCTGTCAATTCATTCAGTACCATCTAGAGAGAGACATCAAGAGAGATAAAGAAGGATGAGAAAAGAATACTCCTGCCCTTGGTCAGCCTAATAGTGTCGTCCTCTATTAAATACAGAAACTATAAAGAGTTAAAGCCTGGACGGCAGTGTTAATATTGAGACAGGTGTGTGTGTGCATGTGTGTGTGTGCGTGTGTGTGTGTGGTTTTTTTTTTCGGAAAAGCGTTCTTGTTTCTCTGATAGTTTTTGTGCTGGGTATGTGTAAAACATTCTTGGCCCAGCATCCTCTCTAAATCTGTGTATCTTCGGTCCTTGGTAAAAATCTGTATCTAAAAAAATGAGCACTGCACACTTTGTAAGTCCACTTGAATTTAGACTGCAAAGAATCAACATGGAGGAAGAAGATGGGACATCTGCTACCCAACAACATTACACGCACTTTTCAACTGAGGTGGTAAAGGTTCAAATGTGACTACACTTTTTGGTCCTTCTTCCCATTCTTGTCTCGTTGTCTGTCCGCACACTAACCTATGATCCCTTATCTCCGAATGCCAATAAGCCTACAATAGAATGTAATCAATTTCCTTTAATTAATTTGGGCATAAATTACAGATTGTCTAGGCATAACTCCTAAACCTAAGTTGAACGTGTTAATTTAAACTGTGGTAATCTTTGTGTCTCTCGGCGCTAGATTGGGTTATATTACAGTGGAGAAGATTAGATTGAGCTGGTTAATGGCTACGACTAGTGGAGTAAGCTGGGCTCCGTGAGTCCCTACCTCTTTTGTTTTAAATCACCGTTTTCTTTTCTTCATTCTCACTTTCATACCTTCACTCTTTTGACTGACTCGCTGATCACATCAATGGCTAATGTGTGGCAAATTTCAGTAGGCCTTCCTTTAATCCCCTTTTCTTATCAACTGTTGCCATTTATTTATTATCATTTTGTTTTCTTCTGCAACTAAATCATTAACACTCCACACCAGTCTATTATTAAGCATTTGGAGGGCATCTAGGTTCAATGGACTTCAAATTTATTTAAATCATTGCGAAGAGTTTTAGTTCTAAATTTTCTGCCGACGAGCTGGTCAATTTGGGCCGGAAGTTGCCCATGCGCACCGGGTCTATTTAATAGTATGTCTATGAGTTGACCCACCTTTTAACGATTGCACATGCATTATCGCCTCCGTGCCTCCGTGTAACAACCGGAGAGGGTGCCCTCTGTCGGTCAGGGTTGATCTTAATAATAAATACTGCACTTTGTACGGCGGAATTCTTGTGTAATAGGTTCTCCATCATCGGTGGTGTTGATGAGATCTTGTTATCTCATTTCTCGTCTTCTGCTTCTGTCTTGTAGACCTTAAAGCTGCTCTGGCCATAGTGAGGTAACTGAGTTTCTGTTAAACAAAACAAAACAAAAAGCACCACACATATCAACATCTACTAAATGAAATTTCATTGTAGATGTACCTTGTACAACATGCCCGTAAGGAAAAGCAGTGAACAGTCTCGTGATCGCGAGAAGGTGCCCCAGGAGTAGGCCTGTGCATGACCGGTCATGATAACCGGTTATGTCAGGCATGGACTCATGAACGATTAACCGGTTATGATGACCGAAGATCGGTTACGTTGTCGGTCATGATCAGCAATGAAGTGAGGCTAAAGCATTCATCAGTTGGCTACACCGGTGTTTTTTATCTCGGGAAAACTCCGTCCGTCAGCCACACGCGTTCGTTCTAATGCCACTCTTCTCATACCCCTCTCCCTGTGTATGACCTTTTTCTTTTTTTTCTAAAGAGAACAAAAGGGGAAACAAAAACTCTGCGCGGAGTTTTACTCAGTATTTGACCTTAGAAGTGCCAAAGGTCGATCTGCCAGAATGTTACGTATTGTACTTTGCATGTGAATTACGTTTTAGATAGTTGTATTACAGTGAGCATGAGAAAATTCGTTTCATACATGTACTGTCATTTGTGTCTACACTGTCATTTCTTGAACATAAATCAATACCAATGTGGCAATATTGCATTCGGACTGTTTCATGTGATTCTTTTAGGGTTAAAACCATTAGACTGGTAAACGTCGAGTCGCCGGGCCCACTCGTTGAATTGCCCCTTCCTCCACCACCCCATCCCAGTGCAAACTTTTGACACGTGGTATGTTGCTTGACAAAATGCTAACTTGTGAAGTGATCGTCATTGTTTGTGATTTAATTAAAAATTTTAATTTCTGAGCATTATATGGTAATATTTGGTATCAAACCACACTAGAATTCGACACCCGATCGGTCTGCAAAGTCAGATTAGTGAAATATTGAGTTTCACACCCCACGCTTTTCTTAATCTAAGTCCCCAGTCAAAGATCATGTGAGCGAAACTCAGGCTGACTGTGGGTGGCGAGTTTTTTGTTTTTAGTCACAATAGGGTAAGGTCAAGGCCATAACTATAATGGACGTTACACATGACAAAGAGGAAAATATTTAACCGAAATAATAATCGATCATCGATGGTCATGGGAGTCGGTTAACCGTTAATCGTCGGTCACGAACATTGTCGGTCATGCACAGGCCTACCCAGGAGATGCCAAGGTGTTGATCTGACTGCAGGTAGGAGATGTTCAGAGCGGGGACTCGATACGATTGCTGGAGATAGAAACAGTAAAAACCAAACTGGCAGTGGTGGGCTATATAATAGTGTTACTAACCGGATAGTAGGCCTATCGGAGGGGGAGGAAGATGATAGATATGGGACAGGAAGAATAAATGGTTCTTATGGTAAAATAGAACACAAAATAGCTATAGGGGAGTGAGTGAGGCCCGAGATGGAAAATTGAAGGGGGGGGGGGGCGAGGAATGAAAGATATGGGAAAGAAGAACAAATTGCTCTTTATGCTGCGGTCTTACACATTAGGAGGGAGGAAGAGGGGAGAAGGGGTGGTTACAGACGACAGTTTTGTTCCTCACATTTTTATCTAGACATAACGATATGGAATGTCATTTCGCTTTAACGATTTTTTTACCTCGTCCTTTCCATTTTTGTCCCTCTTGAAAAGAATATATTATAATTATAACCGCATCGAGCGGATGTGAAAGGAATGACATGAATATCGTGGTTGTAGCAACGGAAAACTCAACGGCAGGCCAAGAAATCTGATACAGACTGCATGCCATTTCATCAGGCCCTAACAATGAGTTGTAGAATCTGGAACAAATCAAAAAGTGTCCAAGCTTTTGCAGTAACACCTGGAAATACGTATCTTTCATCTCCTGATGTGAGAAAAGGACAATCTGTGGACAGGAACAGAGCTTAAGATGCCACTATATAGATCACATTTGATCCATATGTCACAACAATAAACAAGACACGTCTCTTCACAGACTAAAGAGGCTACGACTGTGCAATCCATCTGCTAGACTCTGGCTCATCCTCCAGAGGCGAGATTAGCACCATTCCAGCCTGCGAACTGTCAAATTCAAAGAAAGGAAATTCTAGCTCCGAGGCAGCCGTTCGCCTGACTATGCTGATCAATCAGGATCGTCTGAAGACATCTGTGACGAATATAAAATACACTGTTTCTAATAAAATGTGACAAAGATTTCTCCTAATCACTTCCCAGCTCTAAATCATGTCTTTGATCCAGCATATGAACATTTCTTGGTGACGAAGAGCAACGCAAGACGATTGTTTGGTAAGAAACAGAACAGTTAAGAGCATCAGTAACAACATTTCAGCTTGTCAACAGAATCGTCAATCCCCTGAGAAGAGTTTTTAGACCTGGGTTTAGATTATGAAGAGATCCAAGACAAATGACATTGTAGGCACCTATGGCATTAAATCTCACAAGTCAATGCCATTTTGATTCACCATGCTCGTGAAAGTATTGTAGACTGACTGTATAAGGATATAAGTTATGATATGGCTGGGAAGATTTAACGGGCAGCTGGACCTGTGGGGGCCAAACCAGGTACAGGATAACTTTTTAATTTGTTGTGCAGTTTATTTATGGTGCACACATACCTTACTGAATATTGTCTAACCATAACCACAAACTAAGACACAATGATGTACTTAAGTCTGGTCAGTGTTCGGAGGTATTATCCGTGACACTAACGTCTATGAGAGCAAAATAAGAGCCGGCTGGCTGGTTCGTCACAAGAGCATCTATCCTGTAATTATACAGTATTTTAAAATATCTTCTATCAGGTCATTAAAACGTTTTTATTGCTCTTCCTAGACCGATCGAGGAAATGGGGGTGCCAGTGAATATTTTCATGATCAACATTTCAATCTACCATAGAAGATGTGCAGCACAGTTGATTAGGGATAAACGTGCATATATTTTTATATTTTATGATTGATGTAATAGATACATTTAATTTATCTCCCATTTCTGTCTTCACTGAATATTAAATTTATGTCGACGTTTTACTTTGTTCTATTTAATCTGATTATTTGTCATGTGACATAGAAAAAGCACGTCCTGATAGCATAGTCCGGCTGGTGAGGCTTTGGGGACTAAGGTACTGGATCAGTGGATGTGTTGTGTGAGCATCGCTGTGTTGGAGGGTTGGCCTTCGTGTCAGCTTACACACAACCTCACTTCTCTTCTCCACATCATTTTAAACTGCAAGACGATGACCGACTGTTACAGCTGAGCAAGCTTATGGAAATTGTGACGTGGAACACACAACTTCAGATGGCTGGCAACAAGACTGAAGTACCGGCACTGTACTGTCTTTGTCTGAAAGGTGAAAGACACAATATTGCACACATATAGAAAGACTCGTTTCTGTCCTCTGATGGTTTTGTCTCAGTTGGTAAAATTTTTGAGAAATCTTCTGTGCCCCATATCTCTGAGTTGTTATGTCTACAACCGAACCTCTAGCAATAGGATAGGCCACTTGAGAAAGAGTTGGGGGAGACGGAGCGAGTAGCCAGGATGGTAATAATTATGTGGTGTACACTAGAGACGGGAAAATGTAGTGTGTAGCACATCTTTCCATGTCTCTAGTCTCCTTTCCTTATTTCCCCTTATTTTCCATAGATTTGTACCGAGGAAGACGGTGCATTGTAAAGGGTGACGGCATTCTTTCAAAAAAGTTTGTGGGAGACTGTGAATTCATGTGTGTGTGAATCCAAGAATTGTGGGCTGGGCAGGAAGGAATGCGGATTATCCCAATGATCCCATCCTACCAATGATCCCATCACAATTCACAGTACAGAGATATAGGGGCGCGGGGGAAAGGGCAGTGTATATTATTACCATGTGTGTATATGGCGCGGTAAAAATGAAAACAGGACTCATTCTTAAATCAGTAACCCAGTTAACTTGGCTTAACGCCACAACACTCCGATCTATCTAACTTGCTGACATAACTTGTCTACAGAAAAAAAAAAAAAGAAAAGAAAAAAAAAACGCAACAGACTTAAAAGAATGAGACCAGGCCATACCAATGGCAATGTTGATATGGTCTGTTAGACCGAGACACTAGCTTGGGTTAAAAAAAAAAAAAATTATTACTCTTAACATATTTTAATGAGCTGACAAAAGCTCTTTTTGCAAAAAGCACTGAAGGAAAACAAAATAAAATTAAATGAGAACAGCGAGAGAGAAGCCTGCGGCAGGTATGCAATGTTACCGTAATCAGCTCACAAACAAGCCCTCCAACTTCTAACGCCTGGCTACGAACGGTAGTGATGGAACCAGTGAAAAGACTGAGAAAACCAGGTGGTCTTGTGTAAGGAACGAAGTCTGCCTTCAGCAGTAACATTCACTAGAACCTCGATAGAAACAGACTATAGTATAATAGGCTGGTTACGCCTTTTTTGTTTTGTTTTGTTTTGTTTTAAATCAGGGTCTGCAGGAAATTCGATTTCTTTCGACTGTGTGTGTGTGTGTGCGTGTTGTACGTCATGTATTGGTTAGTGCGCGCGTAGGACGCTCGTAGACTCAGTGCTCTTGTCAAATAACTACTGACGACACTACTGGCGATTGTGCAAAACCTGGATTTAAGGTGTAGGGGATGTGAAGTTAACCGTAGGTGTATTATTAATATTGTTGTTATGTTGTAAGATAACAACCTCATCTGGCACTACATGAGCATTTATTGACGGTGAATCAATGTGTGCGAAACAAAATAATTGATCTTATTTTGACAGTTCGACAGCGAGTAGTTCAGTTTTCAAGAGATCTCGCTACCTCATGCAAATCAATACCAACCAGCTGAGGCTGCCCAGTGTGTCACCTTTTTTCAAGTCTTCTAGACTTCTTTCCACTGATCCACGCTATCCTCTACCTCCTCATACTCTTCTCACGTACCTCTTGCCCCCATCTGCACAACGCATTCACAAGACTGAAAGCCAAGTTATAGATAAAACTGAGCACTATATAGAATAAAGCAGTGCTTACCATCATAACCAACGTCGATAGGGGTCGCCGTGGCTGTGTGGTTTGATATCTGCATCGTGGTGAACAACTCATGTCGTGGGTTGCATGTTCGACACGTGGTTCCCATCACTGGAGGATAGAAGGATACGGTGTCGAAACCTGCATTTTTTCAGTGTCTCAACGGTTCCCTGACTTCTTGGGCAGGGAAGCCCGGCGTCTAGCCTTCTCTGATAATAACAAATATATGTCGGAAGCTCTGTCTATACGTTACTTACATTAAAGAATCCTTGGCAGTTAAAAATCGATAAAGAATAAGCGGATTGTCGTCGTCCCGGTAAAATTTCCAAATTAAAAAGTTCTACCCATAAAAATTCTTACCGCTTAAAGCCCAGATAATGCTACTTTCTTAGGACTGAAAGGCTTAAATATAAAATAGATAATAATGAGATAAAAATTCCAACAAATGCATCGGCCAGCAAACATAGTGTCTGTACACATTTAACAGTCGGTGACTGGTTGCTTTCTCTTGTCCCCTTACATAAAATCTTATCATACAAGGCAACACTTTTACGTGGACACTGATTGACAGTCTAAATGTTCGGCGATAAGTTTCAATGATAATTTTAATAGGCCAGGTAGATTTAACTGGTAATTGCACGTAACCTAGTTATCAATGTAGAACTATTATATATTAAATATCAGATATCCATAGTAAGCAGACAAGAGGTGGAGTAAAATAGACAGAGAAGTGGGAGACGGAGAAGATACCGAGAGAGAGAAAGAGAGAGATGGGGGAGAGGGGAGGAGGGGGAGAGAAAGAAATCAGAAGATGAGGACTGACAGAAACAGGCAGCCTTTGAACTTTCTATGTGATGCTCTCATTTCGTACAGAGTCCGAAATAATTTTTCAGATTTTTAAAATGTAGGTAGACTAATCATCACCACCGATTACTTAGACAGACAGACAGACAGACAGACAGGCAGACAGACGGACAAACAGGCAGACAGATAGACAGGCAGACAGACAGACAGACAGATGAACGGATGGCATTAGCGTACATTAGATGGACAGTCGGACAGGCAGCAATACAGACAGACGCTAGACAGAAGGTAGAGAGACAGACAGACTGGCAGATAAACAGACAGCCAAACGCTGACAGACCCCATAGGGAGATAGATAAATAGACAGATAGATAGATAGATAGATAGATAGATAGATAGATAGATAGATAGTTAGATAGATAGATAGATAGATAGATA
>JBCEWB010180796.1:0-10001 GCA_039654565.1 Peronia peronii
TATCTATCTATCTGTCTGTCTGTCTGTCTGTCTGTCTGTCTATCTATCTATCTATCTATCTAGCTGTCTGTCTGTCTTTCCGTCCGTCGATCCGTTCATCCATCCATCCATCCATCCATCCATCCGTCTTTATCTGCCAAGCAGTCTAATATGTGTGTTTGCTTTTTTCTCTTTCAATCTCCATCCATCCATCCGTCCATCCATCATCCATCCATCCATTCATCCATCCATTCCAGTCATCCATCCATCCATCCATCCATCCATCAGTGAACATTTTTATTGACGTCAGGATCTGATACCAGTTTTAGCTCGGGTTACATCAACACCGCTAAGAACGCAATGGGAACTTCGCCACTAACAACGTGTACTCCCACCAATGCTACGACACTGCCAGGTACTGTATGCACTGTGAAGTCTGAATCTCAACACAACAACGTCGTTCTTTTTGTACCTGTGGCTGGCTGACCAATTTGCTGACAGGAACTTAGGGGGAAGGGGGAGGGGACTAATTGATTTATTGGTGGATGGATGGATGGATGGATGGATGGATGGATGGATGGATGGATGAACGGATGCATGGATGGATAGATGAATTATGTCGTATGTATGTATGCATGCATGTATGTATGTATGTATGTATGGATGGATGGATGGATCTATGGATGGATGGATAGATGTATGTATGTATGGATGGATATATCGATGGATGGATGGATGGGTGGATGGATAGATGGATGCATGGGTGGATGGATGGATAGATGGATGGATGCATGCATCGATGGATGGGTTGATGTATGGATGGATGAAAGGACAAACAATATGCTAATTGTGTCATCAAATTCTTTCCTTAATTGCTGTTAGTTAATGCTATTCCTCTGATAAAGATAAATATCCCTGATTACATTTGTATCATTGTGGCCAATCTTTCTTTCCAGCTGATTACTATGACATTGTCAGTCTGGATGCCGCACGGGTCTCAGCATGTGAGACACCAGCCAGCTGTAAGTTGAATTATTGTAGCCTACATGGGTTTCATGGTATCATCAGTATAGAAAGAATTGTCATGAAACTCAAGACAGGATTCGATAGCCAAAATATAAACGTATACAAATCACAAACAGGCAGAATTAATTGAAAATGTTGAAATGTGGAACTTCCTGGCTTTCTCTCTGTTCTATCTATGACATCTTATTGTCTCTTTCTCCATAAATTATCTGAGTGATATTACGACACGATAAACATGTGATTCACGACAGAGTGTAATATTGTAGTATAGAATGTGATGTAATGCAACTGCATTTAAACGCATAAATAATATGGTTTCATTTGTTGATTTGATAATGGATATCTGAACTTTCTGAGAATATTCCTAAAAGTCTAAGTAAGAAAAAAAAACAAAAAAAAACACAAATTACCTTTATAAAATCATAATTAACTATTTGCTTGTAGCGGTGAAAATTTTCATTTTTTTAAAAAATTCGATTTATATTGCACTCAAATCTGACACAGTGCGTGCATGGACCACCGAGTTTGTCTTGTGGCTTTCACTCTCAGCTTCATTTTTATCATATCTTCAACTCGGTCTGGAATCATCGGCCGCTTCCTGACGAGTATGTTGGGCATCGGTCTTTTCCATCCGTTACGGTTGTGGGCTTAGGCCTGGATCTCCGAATACCGCATACATAAGTTGTCATTGATCAACTTTTTTTCTGCCTGCCTCTGTTTCGTTTCCTCTCCACTGCTTCTTGTACACGGCAGTACAGTTTTAAAACAAGACCCTCCCCCCCTCCCCTCCCCCCCCCGACCTCTTTGAAAGGCTGCACCATCTTTATTTCCTCATGTTCACTTCCGTAAACAGATCTTTTTTGGATTCAGTGTACGAGCGGGTGATGCTGTGGACCTGTTTCTAATGTAGCGTACGTCCAAATATGAGGTGTCCGCGATGTTTCCGCAACGTCTGATCTCTAGTGCTTGTATCGTCTTTTGAAGTTTGGCAGCCTGAGTCCATGGCCAACACTGGATAGGCCTACTATTAATTCACAAATATCAGTCGGCAAGAATAACATCAGAAATTCTACGCCACAGAGCCGCTATGTTGTATGGGTGTACTGAGCTGGTCGGTAGAGACATGAGGTGAAGATCTCACCTTCACAGTGCCAAACAGATTGTGCACCATACGATTTCAGCGGATGGTGGCTTGTTTGGTGGTTGATGTCATTATTTCTAACATTTTTGTATGTCTAGCGAATCTCAAACGGTGCCCAAAGATTACAAGAAAACGCCATGGATCATGATCATGACTATCACCGCCCATCACCTTTTCCAAGGCAAAGGCCATGGATCATAAACCGCGTCGGACATAATCCGGAGATATGTTCACATTTTCATTCCTAAAGAAGCCCCCCTCCCCCACTCACATTTTTGTTTGTACGAATCTTCCAAATGATCCGTGGCCCACTCTTCTTACTCGTAGATTTCATTTTCGGACATATCGAATGGTACTACTTTTCTTCGCATTTTCTTTGCCCGTGTCCGTTCCAACAGCTCTTCATTCTTATTTTTAATGCCATTTAACGGTTGTTGCGTAAATGTCCTGAGGTGGCTGTACATTTAAACAGTTTTTCTTTGTTAACATACACATGTAATTGTTCTTACAGCTGCTTCCTGCAGTCCTGAAGTCAGTACAGATTACGTAACGGTCACAGTGACATCATCGCAAGTGATGACGTTAACCATCACACCGTCTCCCGTTGCCGCGGAAACAGAAACAGTTTACGTCTCTTGCACAAGCGCCCGGCCAGAAGTTGTAACCTCCACCTCAATGGAAATTGTCACCTCCACTTTGATGGAACATGTGACCTCCACCTTGATATTCTCCTCCTGCAACGATATGTCCACTCATTCAGAATCCATGGCCAGTCAGACTGAGGTGATGTCCTCTCACCCAGGGGTCATGTCCTCTCACCCAGGGGTCATGTCCTCTCCAACAGAGGCCATGTCTTCTTCCACAGGGGTCATGTCTTCTTCCACAGGGGTCATGTCCTCTCACCCAGAGGTCATGTCCTCTCCAACAGAGGCCATGTCTTCTTCCACAGGGGTCATGTCTTCCTCCACAGAGGTCATGACCACCACATACTCAGAGTCAGATATTGTAACCACTGCGACTGTGTCCTGCCTTCAGACGACCACCGTATTAAATTTGACTGACGAGGAGAAAACCGCCATTATCAGTTCTATTGTGACGGATTTGAGTATAGACATCCGGGGAACGTCCAAATCCCTGTCACGATATTCCAGCGCGCCTGACGGCAGAACCTCTGCTCAAGCCATGGGCTACGTGGCCGTAGTGGTCATCTGTATTGTCCTCTTAGCCATTTTGTGCATAGACGCCCCCACTCTGTACATCAACATTTCCAGACGTATCAAAGGAAAGCTGTTTTCAGACTGACTGTTTGACATACCGATACTTCAGCTGTATACATGTACGTGTGTTATCAGTATCGCTGTGTTGTTGACTTAGAGGATATTCGATATTTTTCAACTTTATTTTTTTCAGAGCCAAAATCTTTATACATTGTATGTCGATTTTTCCTGCTATTCTGTGTTAGGATCATTGATCGCAAGTAGCTATTGAAATCAAAGTACCTGTGCCATTTTAGTTTAGGTAACATAGACACTGTTTTTGAGATTGATATATACATGTACAGTGTATTGCGTTTTCGATTGAAAAAAAAAAAATAAAACGGATGTGTGATCTAAGAATGTCAAAGGACCTTTATAAATCCGCTGACTCCAAAGTGAGTTTAGTAGATCTTAGGCAAACTTTGTTTTTAGCATCACATTCCAGACAGCCATAGCTCTTTTCTCCTTTTCATGTGAGGTCGTTATGTTAATTATGATAGGACAATGGAAAAAGACAAGTTCAAAGGAATAATTTTGGGGCAAATTTTTCAGTTTGAATACTTGTATCAAATGTAAAAACGTCAATGCAGATGCTGTAGCCTGCTTGTCCTATACTTGTCCTCCTCATCTTTTGCCAGTCAAGTCATCAGCTTGATGCCTGCGCATAGCATTGATACTCCAGGAATTTAATAAATTTTAGGTTTATGTTATCAAAAATACAAGTCATAAATCACCAGCCTAAATCAATGCAATCTTCTTCATACAATGTATCACTTAAGCCTGCATGAAAAATCTGAGCAATGTCTGAAAACTTTTATTCCAAATTTCAAATTTTAAAAATTAAAAATTCTGAAGAAGACTGTTAGTTATCAATATTTTTAGTATAATTCTTAGTGTACCAATAGCTGATTTACATTACGTCTTTGATGTAAGCATCATTTGTAGACTATGCCCTACACAGTGCATATGTATTATAGTGTATTATGTATGCACTTATTTGATGAGGGAGGCATAAGACAAATGTGGCAAATTTGAACATGTGTGCTTGCAAGTCTGTGAACTCAGTTGATTGAGTAGATGGATGACTGAATTGAGAAAAAAACAAAAATGCAACAATGAATATTATGTTAAACTACATATCTATTAAATGACGATACCAGCTTTGCTCAAATTGTCAAAATACATGGAACATGTAGACTTGACTCATGCTTGCTTATAGATCTATTGTTAACTGTTCATCTCTGGACATTAACTTCTTTACTAACATGGCTATATCTGATGTAAGTATTGAAGATTCTCTCTCTCCTCTCTTTCAACTCATACACATTGTTCATCAATCCTATCAACTTCGTAATACAATTCTGATTTTGGCTCAAGGAAAATGCTTAATGACAATTAGTGATACTGTGAAAGTTTGGCTATAGTATCAGCACCTGAAAAATGGACTGATTTGAAAGCAAAAAAAGCAAAAGAAGACAAACTAATATCTCCTTGAAGTGAAAACATAACGTTACCTGAAAGACTAGACGATGTTGTATGATGCTCCTCTTTCCGTCATAGTCTCTTTACTGCAGAAAACAAGCAGTTTCCAGTGTCTTCAGTTATTGAGAGGGTTTTCCTCAACATACTATGCTGTTATATTTGACATTTTCACAGATGTACAATCAATTCACAGAGCTGAAGTGTAATCTGTAACCAGAACTCCATTGAGCTTAGATCTGACCAGATGGAATTTGGGCTCAGTATCACCATTTTTCGAAGATTTAGGTCTGAAGAAGAAAATCCTTCTAGAATCAATAAAAAGACGAAAGCTCTTGTACTATGGCCATACAAGAAGCCATGAAAACATCCAGAAAGACATCGTAGAGGGAAAAGTTGAAGGGAAAAGAGGAAGAGGCAGAAGATGAAAAAGCTGGCTCAAGAATATTGGAGAGATGACTGGGAGAACAATGAATGAGTGCTGCGAGATTGCACTAGACTGAGAAAGATGGCGTGTCATGACCTTCAACCTCTTTGTAGAGATGGAACCTCAAATGAATGAATCTCCATTTATTGATTAATACATGTATATATTTTGCGCTTGTTCTGAATACATTTTCATGCATCAAACTCTTTTGCAGTGCGATAAGAGAAAATGTACAGGTATACTTGTATAAGTGCATTGCATGCAACCAGAAAATCCACATCAGAATAACATGATACCAGACCACTTCCAGGGCAAGAGCAATGTCATTTTAAAACTACCATTACATTCTCACAGTTTTTCTGTTTCTTCTAGAGTAACTTTAGTTAGAGGGTATGTCATGTATTTGTGTTGCGGCCACCGACTTAAAATATTGCTGTACTTCATTACCAGATTGCATGGCTTCATCGACTTCCACCAAGCCAGAGCATCTTCCCTAATCATGTGCTGTATTTGATCAATGGTAGGATTCACTACAAAAATCTTCATTTGTGAGATGCGGATGAGGGGGGAGATGGAAGGGAGGGGTGAAGAATCAGCTTTGACGGCATAATTTCGAAAAGTTAATTTCCCTCTTTTCCAAAAAAAGAAAAAATTTGCAATACAAAAATATGTTTTGTGGGAATAAATGAGAAAAAGACAAAGTCACTATCAAGTGTTTCTGTGACTAAAATTGTTAACTTACTACTGCTGTTGTTGTCTCATCAACTAATATTACATTTTGTTAAAACCTTCAGAGAAAAGTTCAAATCTTTATCTTTTTTTTTTTATGTATTCTTATCGCTAAGTCATTCTGTTTTTGTGTCAAAACATCACACATTTTTTTATCTACACCCTCACCCAGACTGATTAACATATGGATGGATACACAAAATGGTGTCTTTACTGTCAATGTTCAAAAATTTTTTGCAAAAAATACAGGGCGAAGTGTATATATGAATAATTATGATGCCTCTGTGAATTTCAAACATGAGCACAAATGCATTATATGTATATTAAAGATTTGCTTTAACCATTCAGAAGTGACAATAACTTGATTTATGTGTAAAGAGTGGTGTTTTATGAAAAAAAAAGTAGGATGACAGCGCATAGAATCTCGATTAATCCCACTGATTGTAACAGATATCATTTCATTGTTTCTTCAAGTGTTCTTCTTAGGATAATGTTATAAAACTGACTAAAATGTAATAAAGCTAAGTAAAAGCACTGCATGCCTTCCATAACTACATGTAGCTGTTTTTGTTTTCAGTTGATGAGAAGTACATATACATTCCAAGTCGCCACATATGTTACAGCACATACATTGTACATACCAACATTCTAGCCACACATAAAATATGAATGATGGCAAAAAAACATTTTGATGAAGAATTTCATGTTTGTGATCTTTTCATTTTTGGTTGGTGTAATAATTTATAACTTAACTCTGAGAACAAAAGTGCAGTCCTCCTCATCACAGACGGTGATGCAAACGATGACAATTTATTGATTCAAATCAAACTGCAACAATAACACCAACGATTTCAGAAGGATAAAAAAAATAGCTTAGAACAATAACATGTTGCAGCAAATACAGTGTCCAGTTTTCAAAGTATTCAAATAACACATCTGCGACACATCACATACATTTTTGGGGTCAATCGCTGGCCACATGGACGAATCCTGGACATACAATGAGTGAACAAAAAAATTAAATGTGACAGTTATATTGTGACATATATAAGTGGCAAATGATAGGCTACTGAGAGAACTTCTTTGCCAACATTGTGTGTAGTTTTGTCATGACCCGAATGCAATCCTCCACCACCTCCTCCTCCTTCCTTTCCTATCCCACCCCCCACCTCCTCCTCCCCACCCCCTTTCCCATCACCACTCCCTTCAAGGGAACCATCATAAAATCCCTCAAAATGGACATGGGTGTCTTCATTGCAGATTTTCATCACCTGTACTAATGATAATGATAGGTAGCTATTATCTATTCCTGGAAAGCCTTTCTCAACCAAGGAGCAACCTAAGTCACACCTGGATCACAACCAATCTTGGCATGAATTTAGCAAAGAACTTTCACAATCTGACAGTTTGTTCTTTCGACATTACACAAAAACAACAAAACATTTTTTCTTTAAATATTCAAAATTTGTTCTTTTTTTAAAGAAGCTCAAAAGTTAATTTTTCCCCAACAAAAATGTTATTTCGATTGACTAAATAGTTCCTTCAAAAATGGTATTTTGAAACCATCCCTAAATCCTCCACCTTCAACAAGAAACAAGATCTGCTGCAAGTGATTTTACACAAAAGAGAGCAAGAACAAACTGACAAAAATTCCAGATATCAAAGGACTAAATGTGGACACATAACTAATTTGTTCATAAAACTGCATGGTTTCAAATGACAGAATTTCAGACTAATGTTCCTCTCTTTCCCAGACACTAATGATAGCTATGCACACACACATCTGTCATCCATGTTTGCCTGGAGAAATTGTACATCCATCTCCCCAGTATATTTGGGCTATCTCCTCCTTGGGCCACAAGTGTGCAGCGTCTACAGTATAAGGTGATTTTTCAGTTTTTTCCCAACTTTAAGTTTCATTTCTGTTCTTGTGGCAGATACTGCCACTCCCCGAGTCAATCCCTTCTTAGATGGGACAGACCAACCACCGTGACACTACAGATGCCAACTTCAATACAGTGCAGTGATGACCACTTAGGTGTGATTTCATGCCTGCCTCTATCCCTCTGATTTATGGTTTTCTTTCCATGGTGTCTGACTCTCACACTATCATCTTTCTTGTAGTCTCTTGAGAAATGTCACAAAGTCTCTGTTCTTTATTCCATAGCTGTGGAAAAACGCAATGAAATGAAAGGGCTAACACTCTGAAGACAATATCAAATAAACTGATTAGTCAAATAAGTGAGGAAGTATCATGTTATAAATTTATATATATATATATATGTATATTTTACGTAAAAAAAAAAAATCTGGATAAAAAAACAGCTCCTTTATGTACTGATATCTGACTTATTGCCAAACTTAATTTGACAGTTATTTAATGTTTTTTCTTTACTGTGAATAAACTTATAAATCCAACAGAAAAACTTGGGTTTGGATTTTAAAAACAAGTATTACTTCTACAAGTCTATGAAGGGTCCAGAGGTTTCCAGGTCACAACAATGTCTTTGGGATTGAAATTCAATGTCTGTTCAAAATCTGTATTTAAAAGTAGAAAAATTTAAATTGTGAATTCTAATTTCACAGATTCTATTTCTACTGTTTCAGATTTAAACAGAAGTTAGATGTTCTAGACATGTTATAACGTGCATGGCTATTTCTCTGGGTATGTGTTTCCTAAAACTAGCACAACATAACCATTTGCTCAAAGTTCAGCTGGTGAGAGAAAAATCAAAGCCCACATCAAACCACTGTAGATTTACCTTTTCAGCTTTCTGTTATCATCAGATAGTTTTTCTCCATTAAAACACAGCCAGTGTCTCTTCCATACATGGCGCCTGAAACATCAAAGGTTAATTATGATGCACAACAATTTTAGTGGACATGTATAATGCTAGACTATAGTACTCAGATACAAATTATTTATCAACCTATGCCAAGTTTTTTCTGTCATAAACTTGTCTGAAGTCATATCCCCTATCACAGGCACAAGGACTAAATGTCATGTGAATGGATAAAATGAATCAGATAACAAATATTTCTTCTACATGTATAGTGTTAGTCATATCATTAAGAACAGAAATGAACGTATTTACTTTGGCAAAAAAAACCCAACCCAACATATATCAATGACTTTTATATATTTTATATATTAGTATTTTCAAATTCAAAATCAACTCCTCTCACCAATGGTCTATAAAATTCAATTTCCTCAACAAAACCCTATTTTTCCTAGTCGCACAACAAATTAACCGTACATACACTCCGATGAATCTCATACAGCGACACATTCTTCAACTAGATCAGTGGGCAGTTAAAAATGGTCTAAAAATTATGTGCTATCTTAACTCTAAACCTGTGATCCAGCCTAAGGGCTGCAATGCCCTGCAGTGCGCCTTGCCGGGCTTGTCAATCTGCATCATCAGCACCAGTGTTTAGCCTCAGGATGTTTGTTTTGACTATAGAGCTCTGCCTTGGCTTCGGAGTGACAAAATGCAGGCCCAGATTGACCACCATACTGACCAATGTCTTCCTCTTATCCCTCCCCTAACTCCATCCTTTCTTCACACTTATTTGAAAGAAGCTGATAGTAGAAGAAGGGATTGTATTCATAAAGACATGTGAATTCCATATGTGTAACGAATCATGATAGTGCATGCGGAGTATACGCGAATGTGTTGTGAGCGATGTTCAGTTGACCGTAATTGTGTGCTTAGTGTGTGGTGTGCCGCCGTGAAGCTTCGGGAATGATCTACACGGATCTTGTCAGGTCTCGTGTGTATCACGTGCCCTGGCACCAGCACATTGCACACTGTTCGAGTAACTCAGATTGGGCTGGTATATATATGAGGGCTTGGCCGGGGAGCAAAGGAGGATCAGAGTGTGTGCGAGAGAGAGGACAAGTGTACTGCGAAGAGTACGAATGCACTGCAGTGAGAGCTGTGTGTACTGGAGCTAGACAGCT
>JBCEWB010180807.1:0-10001 GCA_039654565.1 Peronia peronii
TCTATCTATCTATCTATCTATCTATCTATCTATCTATCTATCTATCTATCTATCTATCTATCTATCTATCTATCATACACACATATAATATACTAGTCCAGGTGTGAAAACAAAAACAACAAAGCACAACTTATTCATTGTGAACTTGACAAATAATATTGTGATCCCTAGAATCTGTTTTTAAGAAACTGTTTTTATTTGCGACAGGCAAAGTATGTATAATGTTAATTATTTTTTTCCTAAAGAAGTTCTCGAGATAACCTCCACCAGGAGGTTGAAAGACGTATATATAACATTAAAAAATTCTGCTAACAAGCCTAGTTTATCCATGACACTTAATCTGACCAACATTTAAACTCTTCAAGCAACACACACCTCGTTTTATTAACACACCATAGCATTTGTAAGGTGAACAATCCTGCCTAAATTTTTGAATAGATACATCGACAACGACAGGTATGAGCATTGGACTTACAATATTAGACTTATAAATTTTCTCAATACAAACACAAATTTATGGTAGGTTCTTCAAGAATTATAATCCTTTCGAAATTGAAAACTGAACTGTCGTTTTTGTGAGTGTACGTGTAAATCATCAGAATCCAAATGACTCAACAGAGATGACTGGGATACTTGGGATTTTGTGTATCTTGAAAGCGATCACCAAATCATTATTGTTCATACTCGCACTTCTCTAGATCACTCACTTCAGCATTCGTATGTTACATATCTCGCTCCGAAGGCGAATATTGCCCCTGTCCATGTCAAGACCCGAAAAGGTGACTATCCATTTATGGTTCTCCTTTTCTTCTTAATTTAGCTAAACGCTGATAATTAACAAGCTATCAATTTCCGAAAGACGTCAGCAGAAGAAATGATTACGTTTCACCGCCAGAAGTGGAAGCTGGCAGGCATTAGCAAATATGTTGTGAGAAAACCGCCCGAAACCTGGGACTGGGAGAGGGGATGGGAAGAGGATTGGAGGAGGGGGAGGGGGGGGGGGCTAAAACGAGAAAACATACAAGTTACAAATCGCCTGGTTCATTGATTTCGACGGTAGGCCCGTTATTGACGTCAGGCAATGGAGGAGGGGAAATGATTACATACTAAGGCGACTTTTCTCCTCCCCCCACCCCCTCTTCCCCAGATGTTTTGCCCTCTGCTAGACCTGTACTATCTATTCCTTCATTGCTTTGGGAAAAGGACAAATAATATTCAAACAAAAATAAGTCCAGAGTCCAGTTTCACTATCACCAATAAACAGACAATGCAGTTTTAAATAAAAAAAAGTTTATTCAAAACTTGAATCTGATCACACAGTACCGTTTGCAATTCTACGAAATTACAGTACAGAAAGCTGAGTTATTTTGATTAGGCTGCTGCAGGTACCACATGACCACACCTCCAGCAGGTCATCCAATGATTGATTGACATGTCTCTTTAGGCTACTTCGTCCATCATCGGCCCTTGGTCAAAGCTGGTCACTGCGTAAAAAGTTCGGACTGAATGCGCTAAAACAATATCCAAATACCGCACATGGAGGGGGGACTGACGTAGATCGCCTGCGTCAATTGCACTGTCCAATTAGTAAAATAAAATAACAAAGTTGATGAGTTGTACCAGTGGCAATTGGAACTGACCAACAACATGCCATTGAAAAGACAGATAGGTTGAAAACATGTCAAATGAACATCGCTATAAAATCTTCCTCTTCTGCAGTCGCATCTTCCGCCCCTCAACCAGGAAGTTAAGGAAAGGTCTTTCAACTCAAGGTATGAAGGCATGTCCTTCAACTGATGGTCCTGACACTGCCTACGCTGTCATTCTCACTCCTGTATTTCACTATCTTTCTTTCTGAAATAGTTCTTTCTCATCTGAATTGTCTTTCATCGAAAGTATAGTCAAGTGCTACTTAAATCATTGCCCTATGGTAGGTTACATTACACTATTCTACAAGAAATGAGTGAATGTGAAGGTAAATGATCAAATCCAGTCTTTATCAGTAACATATCAGCCGGCAGTTTTGTATCTGTAAAACCACATCATGAAGCCACCAGAACAGACCAAACAGTTCATAGATTTCATCGGACGACCACAATTTCTCATCACACCGACAATAACAAGAAAAGCTACAGTACATATTAGTACGGAATGTCATAGTATTGCGATCTTGACATGGAGAAACCATTCAAAATTCATGTTATATAACCCATCAATTGTCTCTTATAGTACTTCCTTTTACAAGAAACAAGGAGATACCCAGGTTAAATAGCATGCCAATTAATTTATGAGATCTATGCCGTGGCCACCACTGGCGCGTAAACAATCTGGCCAAAAAAATCACTAATTATGTCAATGGAACATGATTGAGTAGTCAGGCTTTACGACTGATAAGCACAGAACATTTTCAGCCTAGGGATTATTCAATGCTGAATATGTGCAGCTGTCCTTTACTCACCTGGTAATGTGAACTTGTACAGCCTTTCGCACACATTGGTGAGTTGGATTTCCTGTGACATGTCGCAGTCTAGCACCGCTAAAACCTCCTCTTCGGCCGGACGTTCTAGCAAAATGTACACTTCACGATCTTTCTGTTGGGAGACGAGGAAAGTAAAAGGTCAGTAGAAATTCTGATGGTATAAAAAAAAAAAAAGGAAATAAGCACTGAGACTGCTATTAAGTCTGCAGTATGTAAGTGTGTTGTTGTAATTTTCATATGCATACTGATGAAGAAAACACCAGAAAAAAGAACAGGAAACCATGTTTCATATTACAAATGATACTTTATCATGGTCTTCATCATGATTAACAGAAAAGAAGGAAACAATGATATCAGCACATGATTTTTGATGGACATACAAGATAGAAGCGATAGCTTGCCATTTTGCATCATTGTCAGATATGGACTAGAAAACCATCAAAGGGGCAAACTGGTCTTTAGTATTGAATTGTAAGGAGTAAGAAGAGGAAACGTCAAAGAGAGAGAGAGAGAGAGAGAGAACGGAGGTAGGGGAGGAGGGGCGGGGGGAGGAGGTCTGTGAGAGTGAGAGTGTGTGTGGCGAGGGAAAAGGGAGGGAGGGGTGTAGAGCACACAAAAATACAGAGCACGTGAAAATCATCATCACCAGCACAATCGTTGTTACCATCAGAATCCACTCCCACCATCACCACCATTATCACTGCTTCCACAACAACAATAACCTACAACAAATAGAACTTGTACTAAGCTGAGCCACAATTCCATCTAAAGTCTAACTGTCTACATTTATGGTGTTTGTAGAGGAGCTTGCTTTAGAGACAATCTTTAACTGGGCCAGCCTGGTACCAGCTTTTATAATTTTACCCCATCGAATTTGCATCTTTAAGTACACAACTCATTTTTTTTCTCTTCCACGAGTTAGATATCATTTAAATCTTATCGAACAGTGAAAACGTCCTTAGTTTGTTCGAAATCACATTATTTATGCTGCAGTGCTGTATTTACTTAAGCTTAATTATTGCAAAGCAAACTCCAGCAAGGTTCAGAATTGCCAAGCCTCACCAAATAATTTTGAAGAAATGTAAACACAGGCCACAAACACTTCGACTTTGTGTAAGTGCTCGCGCATGAACATTATAGATTAACTCTCAGGTTTCAATAGATCTTATAACATCTGAATTTAGACTTTGCTAAGTTAAAACGTATGGACCTAGAAGCAAAACATGATGTTGGTAGACCTCAATCCATTTCTCTATTCATGCATTGCAGTTCATGCTACCTCGCTTACGAAGAAGAATCTATGTATAACTGTTGTTGATAGCAGAAGTCAGAAGGAAAAATGACAGCAGCTATTTCAACAACTGGAGCATATCTAGCATAATCTGTGGCTCTTTTGATCTCAGGAATGCTCCCTTAACTTGACAACATAGATTAATTAATGTGCCCATCCTTTGATTTTCGCTGGTTGATTTAGATCTGTCATACAGCGTCTTCATGATTATCCAAGTTCTGTTTCCATCTTTAGACTACGCCCTGCCATCTGCCTGCCCTGATCTCTCAAGTACTCAAGTACTAATTTCATCAAGATAAAACAAAGTAAAACAACAACAACGACAACAACAACAACAACAACAACAACAGCAATAAAACAACAACAACACCACCAACAACAACAACACATGTCTCCCCACACCTCTTAAGTGCTTAAGTACTAATTTCATCAAAATAAAACAAAGCAAAACAACAATAACGACGACAACAACAACAATAAGAACAACAATGACTCCTTTCAGTAAACATATACACGTGAGATCAGCACCTATAATACTGGTTTCAGAAATATTGCTTCCACTGGACCACATTCAGTAACACTATTACTACAACAGACAGAGGAATCTATCAGAGCAGTTTTAAATGCAGGCATTTATGCTGGTTAATTAGAGCGATGATCACCGCAGGGCCACATGGGATTTTGCTGATGACACATTTTGTTTAAAGAAAAAACAAAACAAACAAACAAAAAAAAACCCCAAAGCATAACCAATTATCTGCTCTCCATCCTTCAAATTAATCTCTTATTGATGGAATGATTTCTTGTAATGCTCATATCATAAAACCGATGCATTATATATTAATCCAGAATATTAGGGTATCTTTCATACGCCATAGGACAGTATTACACTATATTTGGCACGTATGACATACCATGCTGTATTCCGAGTCAGATGTTCTCTTGATATTCCCTAAAATAAGAATATAACAGTTGGAATCTTCAGGTGTTTGCACTCCTTTTACATCTATCTCTAAAACTGATTACGCTATCGTGGACAGTTAATATGTAGATCAACAAACAAGGCAGTTTGGTTTCCACGTGATATCACTTAAGTATGGCAGAATCAACTACTACCTATAAAAAAATAAAACAAAAAGGCAGAGACAATTTCCAGCAACAGAACAGATTTTGATCCATTTCAAGTTATCGTATTCTTCAAAATTTTGCAGACTGCCGAATTCCTCTCAGGCAAAGCATTTTTTAAAATTTTAAGTTGGGGTGGGGAGGGGTGGGAGGAGAGGGAAAGGGAAGCCTGAATGTCAATTATTAAAAAAAAAAAATAAATGAACAGGTTAATTTTGATATCTAAGCAGTAAGCAGTCTTTAGATACTAAATGCCGGAAGCTTCCTGTTTTGCCTCACAACTTTATACGAGGAAGTTTCACTGGGTTGCAAGATCACATACTGGCTTTGTGTGGATGTGATATGAACCGGAAGGTTCTTAAATTACTCATAATCCTGGCAGGCTTTACCTACATCTTGCATCTAAAGCCAACAGATTACTCTTTATTCGAGGTGAAGATGAAGGATAAGGAGATAGTGCTGTCACATGCCTTATCATTATCAATGTTTTTATGCAAATGTTGCACTTTTCTGAACATTACGGCATTATTTTTTTTTTCTAGTACTAAACCCGCACACAAGGACAAACATACACAAATGTGAAAAAAGTGTTGTTTTTGAAATGCAAAAGAGAAAAAGGCAATACACTGTTAAAAAACTGCAACCAAAACATCCGAAACTGACACCACATTCATGTGACAACGAAGTAAAAAACCGGCATTAAAAACATCACAATAAGCAGCCATATTGCGATTACAAAGAGGCGGGCTCAGGTAAACAAAACTAATATGACTTCGTGTCATTCAGAACACAGAGTCATAGAAACAAAGAAACAAACAACCAAAGAAAAAAAAGCTGGATGACAAAATGTTACACAGCCAGAGACGCAACAAAAAGCATAGAAATCCACACGGCACAAACAACAGAAACAATAATACATGTAATGTTAACAAGACGAAGAATAAAACACCAGCGTACTCACCTCATTCAACTCCTGGGGGAATACCTTCTCTATTCTGTTCAACTGTTTTGGCGATGGAGGAATATGGTAAATGTCTTCATGATCCTCATCGCTTCCACTACCAACATACTCGTAAGCCTCGATGATTTGAACCATGGCATCACAGATAGAAAATTCCGAGCCGTCGATGATGCAGACCCCGCATTTGAACACCTGTTCTTCCTTGTCACTGAAATACGCTCTCGTTTCTTCAATGTCAACGCCTAAGAACAAGAACACTGTCCGTTTGGGGGTGAACAAACTGACATCGATGGGAAATGGTTGTGAATCTAAACTATCCGGTGACATAAGCACTACAGTGGCTTTGCTGCTACTCAGACAGTCAGAAATACTGGAGGATTCGTTCACAGCGGAACTGCTGCCCCGTCCGCTATCCCTGCTAGCCACAAGGACTTTATCTTGTCTTTGGGCCGCTGTTGTCTTTTCTGTTTGGTTCTTGTTGTTATTGCTGTCATTTTTGCCTTTCACACTGTTTGAGGAGCACTCTGAGGTGTTAGTGTATATCTCGTCAGATGGAACAGGAAGCTGTTCTTCCTTGACGGTTATGTCTTTGGCAACGGTTCTGATGTTGTATTGTGGCGTGCCCAGACGGCTGGCGAGGAATCCGGCCCATTGCTCGCCATCGGGAGCGTGCAGGATGAGGATGAAGTCGTCTGTAGTTGACATGGTGTTAGATTATCTGGAGGAAAGAAAACAAAAAAAATTGTTGATCTATACTGAACATAGCAACAGACTATTGTTGACCTATGCTGGATAAAGTAATTGACTGCTAATGATCTATACCGAGCATAGCAATAAATTGTTGTTCATCTATACTGAGCGAAGTAATAAGCTGTTATTGATCTATGCTGACTAGAGCAACAGACTGTTGTTGATCTCCACTGAAAATAGCACTAGACTGTTGTTGATCTCTACAAGATATTGCATAAATGAATTATTTTTCTGTGATAATATTAACAAACACTAAATAAATAATGCTGGCAGGCTTAAAACATTGAAATAAAAGATCTGTGAGCCTATAATTAAAGGACGTCGATCATGCTGGTGAGCATTTCAAAGACAAAGCTGAATTTAACATTATACAAAGAAAAGAAAGGCGCCCATATTGTCCTGAGGAATATCAAAACAAAATAAAACAAAGTGAACACTTTAAAAACAAGTTCCATCTCAGAGCCCGCATTCAGAAATCCTTTTCCAATTGTGTATAAACAATACGTAAGGATATCGCATTGTCCGCTCGACATTGTCCGAAAACAACGGTGCACGATTAAGAAACAGACAAAAGATGCGTACCGCTGGGAGCAGTTTCACCCCCTTCTGAATGAAATGAATGTCTTAACAGTTTTCCTCCTCCAAAACAAAGACTGTGCTTTCAACAATACCCAAGAGGGAAACATGACATTGTGATTATAGCAGCAAAGGCAATTTATGTAATCACGGATAAAGATGGATCGGAAAAATGCTGTAAAAGACCCTGGCGTCAAAGGGTATGAAATGAAAGGATAAAAATAATGTTAAAAAATCACAACTTGAAGAAATACACTTGGACTCTTGGAGACTCAGTGCAGCTTGTCACTGGGTTCAACTGTCACAAAAAATCCATGGATAGTCTGACAAAAGTGCCAGACAAGATTGAATAGCTGGCTTGATCTTGTAATAATTGAAGTATACTGTGAGATATTTCATATCCGCTAAACAGTACTCCGGCATTTCTCACATAAAATGATCACATAATGAGGGTCCATTATAGAGACAATGAGAAATCGACATGTCTGAAACTTTTGTTCTTTTAACGAATACGAAATTTAAGCACTATATTCATCAGAACAGTCTATCATCCTCGCCTTCTCCTACGGAGGCCAATTTCTTTATAAAAAATAAGTTTCAACCCAGGGATTCCACTTCATACAAGGGTTAGGCGTGTTTTTGTCTGCAGCAGGAATGAATCAGCTGCTCTCTGAGACAGGATTTGGCCAAAGTGTAGATTGCTTTCGGCGTTGTCAGAGACTATAAATCACAACATCCTGCAATGGCTTAGCATAATGTTTATTATCAAAGCCCACAGTTTCTGAAGGAAATCCGTATCCTTGTTCCTTGTTTGTTCATATTCACAAAAAAAAAAAAAAAAAAAAAATCAACAACAGAAAGAGAATTGGAGGAATGCACGTAATTAGAGCGGCAATGAGCGTTTAGGCCGACGTAACAGCGGCCGCGAAGTTTGGAAAGGAACAGGCCATTAAATTGCTGTGCTCACTATATGTGCTAATTATAAAACAACAACATCAGCAATAACAATAACAATCAGGGAATTTCTTTCGACATCATGTTATAACTGAACTGAATTTCTTTTCTTTCGAGAAATGCTCACCAAAATTAAGAAGATGAGGAATAAAAATATCATTGGATTCACAATGGATATGACAGTTTTCTAAGGTTCTGGCCTAAAATTCCCGTTACGCTGATCAACAGACAATGAAAATTAAATAATGAACTATATATATACATTTTGTCTAGACACATATATCAGATTGATAAGCGCTTAGAGCCTGCACTGCAGAGCATAAGCACTATATAAAATACTCTCTTTCACTATTACCATTACTATTATACACTGACAGAAGTTAAGATAAAATATGAAACAGTTTTATACGGGGCTGGAATTTTGCCAGTTACCTTTTTTGTCTTTAGTAACAATAGGCCTATTTGAGATAAGAGGAAGGAAAGGCTGCGTCTAGGACCGGTTAGCAGCGAGAGTCACTGCCACTTCATGCCTGAAAATAATATGCCAGGCAATTATGAGCGTTAGTTAGTGTGACCCAGTGGAGCAAAACAGTTTCAACCCTACCTTGGTACAGTCTGATATCAATGAGGCTGGTAACACGAACACTATGGAGGACTGCAATGATAATAATGGACCTTTCACGACCGCAATACGTTTCTCTCTGAATCAAAGACCAATTATAGAGTGGTTTTAAATTAAAGAAGAAGTCTGCGGATCAATGGCACTATTCCACAAATTAAGGGTTTCATATAGAGTGGGATAACACATTTTGATAATTCTCACTTGGGGTGCAGTTTCCTTCATATACACATATAATTGGCTTCTTAAGTGTACCACATACAATAACTCTTTTGAAAACTTTTGAAGCCTGTCAACTTTTTTTTTGAAGTTAAGGAATCTCCCAGTTGTGGCCTATGTCCTGCTTGGAAATTACATTCAACAAGAAGACATAAAATATCCGTGCTTCATCTCAATTGATAGCAATCTATTAGTTGCATTCCGTCGGGATATTTGATTTACATACATAGGTACTGCACATCATCCTCACCAAAGTTTCCACTTCAACAATAATCTTCCAAATCCTGTATCTGAAGTTGACACTCTTGCATAGATCACAATTCCTTGTATGCCTGGCGTTCTGGTTTGAAAGTTCATTATAATTTTGTCAAATCCTAAGCTTTGATAATAAATAAATTCCAAACAGATTAAGGAAGTAGGTCATTACCACAATTTTATTTACATATCTGGATGACAAGAGAAGCAAGAATGCCAACTATGCAAACTAGGTCAGAAATTGAATGCAATTTGCCAATATCTCTTGTTACGAGGACGATGCTATGTGATGTACTACCGATCACATCGACGGCAAGAAAGACATCAAAATGAATCAAATATCCTATAATTACTAGTATGGGAGGCAAGGCCTTATTTATAGCGGCATTGCATTTCAAACCTCAGCTCGCAGATATAGAAAACATGGCCGTGAATTATGTTAATGACAGATTATACCGTATGACTGATGATGTTAATAAGATAGATTTCACTGTACATACTTCATTAACAACAACAACAACAACAACAAAAAGTTCTGCAAAGGTGGGTACAGTTTACACACTCTCTTGCTTTTCCGTGAATTTAAGCAAACTTTTTGTACTTGCACATTAACACGACAGCCAAATCCAAATACTTTGCAGCTTTATGTTGCTTGAAAACATCACCCAGCCATTAAGACAACAAATCGAAGGGAGAAAAAACAAGAAAAAAAAAAAAGCACACACACACACACACACACACACACACACACACACACACACACACACACACA
>JBCEWB010180818.1:0-10001 GCA_039654565.1 Peronia peronii
ATAAAGGCTCGGCCGTAGAGCAAGCGAGGAGAAGTGGAATGCAGTGAGAGCTGTGTGCATCAGAGTTAGACAGCTGCCCTGAAGTTTGTACTGTCATCAAGCATCTGTAATAAATTCTGCATCATTTTGACGTCGAGGACTCCTGTTTTTATTTCTCCATTACTGTGTGCGTCTTGTCCGCTTTCACTGCCTGATCACCGCTTACAACGTCATGACTAACACCCACTCACATCCAAAGGTTCGTGACAGTCACACACATGTAGAAAGATTAGTGAACTGTAGCACTGTCTGGTCGATAACAAAAATAATTGTGGACAAATTTTGCCACTCTGAATGATTAGAATTCAGACGAAAATAAAAAAAGCTATCATAAAGTCATTGTTTTAGTTTCAGATCTTTTATTTGCTGTGTGAACACAACTACTAGTGAAGTGTTGTGCACATCCTACCTTTACTTTGTGTTTGATAGCTGGTGATGAGTTTTGTATTTTTCTCTATGGAAAGTATCGAGCTTAAAATTGAAGATGACACAAGATAAGCTGCATGATATGTTTTTTTTTACCCTGTTTAAAGAGTCCCCACTTCATATGCTGAATCACGTTTTTGTTTTGTTTTCTTCATCAGATCCACTAGCCAGTGGTGAGTTAGTTTGAGGTGGGAAGTGGCTGATCGATGGCCAAGCAATTTGAATTTAACTGGAGGATCCCAGTACCAGATGTGCTGCAGATTGGTTGCGTATTTGACATCTGGGATGAGGTACGCACATTTCAGAGATTCTCTTTCCTGACTGTAATACAGTGCAGATGAATAAACGTCTTTCATAAATATGATTGCAGAACTTTTTAGAAAACATTACCATTTCAACACATTTATTTTTTTCCTGGTGTGATAATGCTGCTAATTAAATGTCTGAATCATGTGCACAAATGATTAAGGATGCCTTTAATTATCTAGGCTGCAGCCATGCTTTCATTTGCTGCCAGAATCAATAATTAAGAGAATTTTCTGTCTGATTTGACAATGTTCAAGTTCAATCATAAAATATCTCAAGCTTTTTTATGTAACAGTGCCATGTTAGCCAGTGTTTACAGCTTAGAGGTACTGAAATACTGTGCCATTGAGGCTAATTTGAAAATACCCAAATTTTAAGTTTATTTTCAAACAATTGTATTGTAGCACTGTCAGTATATATTCCAAAGAATTAATGCATTTTCCTATGCCATTTTTGACATATTGTTTGAAAATCAATGGCTTCCCTGAATTTGATTTTGATTTTTTGAATCCCACAGCACTCATGACTTTTATTCCATTTTGGTACATGAATATACAACTGACTTACTTTTTAGAGCACTGTACATTGATGAAACCGGCAAAGCTGGAAGTGGCAGGTCTCATTATGAATAGTGAATAAATAGATATGTTAATTGATGTTTCATTTCTGTTATATTTGAGATAAGATGATATTAAGGCTAAGTTATATCGGACAAAGAGATTTGCAGAAGAGATAAAATTTATGGTCATCAAAATCATAGTAAACAGAACATGGCTTAATATAATATATTAGAAGTCCTGAGAACAGAAAGAATATATTAGTCCCATTTCACACATTTTGGGCTGAGGCCGAGAAACCCCAGATAGAAAAAGAAGCAAAAATAATCAGTGAGAGATTCACAGTTAACATTTGTGGAGCGAGCATTCAAACGTCGTAATGTAAAACTGCTGCACCATAGCTAGCTAGAATATCATTGCAATGGCCTCAGGGAAAAAAAAAAATTCTTTTTTTCAAAATGGTCATGAGAACTTTTCACTTATGGATCTCCAATTTTATTTTGATCATGTGTCCCAGTAAATGAGGAAAGATCAATAGCCTAAATCGGTGGTTCCCAGACTTTTCGGACTGCTGTCCACTTGGCCCCTAGACGACTTTCGAGCCATCTCCCCAATCAAGAGAATTAATTTCAGATCTCTATAGAGTATTCGTAAAACATCCTCAAATAAGAAATTTAATCATCTAATCTTAGTTTAGTTGATAGAAACATAGCTCTGAATAGCATTTTATTTTTTCAGTATGCATGGACATGTAGTTAGTCATCAATCCTTTACAACTATGAGAGCAGCAGTGTGCTAGAAATGAGCAGGTTTTGCTCCATGTATCCCTTATTCTAGTCTAATGACATTACCCCACCTTCTGGCCATTCTCCAGCCATCCACCACCCCGCCAATGGCCCCCTCCCCCCTCCAAAACCTTTCAGCCCCGCCTTGAAGGCTCTCATCACCCCCCAGGAGGCAGTATCACTCACTTTAGGAAACACTGGTCTAAATAACCATAAAAGAAATAACATAATTCCTTATTGTATCTTCTATAAAAGTTAACGTATCCTTGGAATTAAATTTTGATGACTGCAGCAACATGTGACACACAAGATGCCATTATGAAACAAGCTCATTGCCTTTTGTTTTTTTACGTGCTGTTTTTTTTTTTTCTTTAACAGATAGAATTTTTGAAATGTTTTTAATTACAGAATCCTCACTTGGAGAAGTACATAGTGTCTCAAATTAAACTATACATTCAAATGAAAAAGAATGTAGCCATTGCTATTTTCAATGCAGTAATAATTATGTCATAGTTTTGCTTCGTTCTATTATTTATTTGTTGCCCAAATATTTTCTGTGAAAGACCTGTTTTATTCTGGTGCTTTTTTTTTTTTTTTCAAAGAGATGGTTGACGTTCATAATAAATGCCATGCCAAGCATTCATTTAGTCCTCATTTATTCATTTCCCATTCCCAGGAATATTCTGTATATGAATCCAGTTGTATGGTGAAGGTGGATGAGTATGGCTTCTTTATCTGCTGGAAAAGTGAAGGCAGGGTGAGTAATTACTATATTTATTTATGGTATACCTTTGTTTTGGCAATATGACAGTTTTGATAATTGTCAAGTGAATTAGAAATCTCTGACAAGTTTTGTTTGATGATGAGTGAAGATTGGAAAGATTTAAAAAAATCATTTTTTTTTTGAGTGATCTCAAACCAATTTCTGTTCTGATCTGCTTGGGCTTTCTTTCCCAGGGTCAGAATCCAATGAGAATCGTGTCTGTTAAGAAATTTGTTCAATATTCAATAGTTAAGTCTTTCAATCAGAAATTATATAAAAAAAAGTTAATCAGTATTTGGTCTGCAGTGTTAAAATATCCAGTGAAAAAGAAACAAGGAAATAGGATGAAAGTGCGTTAAAATTTTCTGATGTCCTTTTATGGATTAATAGGTTATCAGCGCCTTTCAGATAACATTGTCTTTGAACTAGGGTGTCTTTTGGTTGTGGCCTTCGAGCAGTTTAGCAGAAAGCAAAGCTACTACCTTGTGTTGCCTAATTGCATTTCATCAATTAATTTTGAAGTTGTTTAAATGAACAATACTTCAAAAGTGAATAGTCAGAACACCATTTCTACCTTCCTACTGAATCAAAACGCTATCATGTGTAAAACTGATTACCATCAAGTAATATGAGATCTCCGTGCATTTGAACGGAAGCCTTATATGTAAACTTTTTGCTGCCATTGCATTTTTTCTGTCAAATCCCTTCTCACAGTATATTTAGTTATTACTTTTCAAAGTATGTTATGTTTTCCCCCCGTTAGTAGGCTGAAACTTCTTTTTTTTTGTTTTTTCTGTGTCAGAAACTTGAATTTTGTTATCTGAAAAACATGAAAAAAAAAGTTGTGTCTCATTACAGTGATGCTGATGGTCAATTTAATGTGTAAATAATGGAACTTGATAGCCGTTGAGAATGCTCACTATGCCCAGACATGGTTATGTTGGACAATATACAAAATACTGTCATACCAATTTACTGTTTCCTATGTTTGCTGTATATTGTCAGTGAAGACTTACATGCTTGTTGCTGAAAAGGAGAAAAAAAAGATGTGAAGTCTGTATTACAGTAGAAGTTGATACGCAAAAAAAAATTAAAAAATACACATCCAGATATATCAGTAAATACACTAGATTTCTTACCACCCTGGCTGGTGGCATTTCTGTGGTTTTTCGGAGGGTATGAATAATAATATGAAACAGTTGGCACTGAATGGAAAATTATGACGCTGTGATAGTTAGCCCTGCATTTATTTAATATGTGGATTGAAAGACACAGTGTTATGAGATCCAAAAGATTAACAAAGTATGTGCCATTCTCTGTGCTTGTGGACTCTGATATTGAACTTAATTAATTTTATTTCTCAGCTTCGTCCTATGATTCTGAATTCACAGAATCTGAATGTCTGAAATAAGCCCCCCTCCCCACACCCTACCTCTGTTCGACTGAAATCTTTTCTTGCCTTTTTTTGAATTACCTTGTGGGTTTGGGTCTGTTAGTCTTATCAATATTCTTATTTGTCATTATTTTTTTCTATTTTTATTATACTTAATTCAACTTCCTTTAAATATTTTCTCATTTGTTGCCCCATTCTGTTCTTTTGAGAGTCACCCAAGTTCATTGCATTGTGTCATTAGCCAGTTTTCAGTTTATTGGAACCTCTTCTTCAGGAAGACAGTGTGTGGTGCTTGCTCCATGAATTTATTTTGGCATGTCACTAATATTTAGCAGCTTTTAAAGAAAGAAATCTGCAGCAAAAAATGTCCAGCTGACAATAGTATTGGTTCGCCTTTTTCAAGCTATAATTCTGCACTGTTGCAGTTACACGTATTTACACTCTTTCAATTTTACCATATAAAATAACACTTCTTGATAATCCTCCCCCCCCCCCTTCCCCTCATCTTCTCCATATTGGCCATTGTAAATTAAAATCACACACCCACCCAGACTTAAAGCCAGACTTACCTTTGATACTCATTTGGCACAACAATTGATCTGTACATTTGCCAGTTGTGAAACAATGTTCTGCGTACTTATAACTAGTTTTGACCATGTCTTTGCGTGAACACTGCACAATATTTCAGTGACATGCAGAAAAGGGAGGGGGGGGGGGTGAGGAAGGAAGGGGAAAGAGGCGTGAATGCCAAGTACATCTAAAATGAGGGAGTGGGAGTGGGGGAGGGAGGGATCAGGGATCTCAGTCAGCAAATGAAATGAAACTGCAGTTTTTTAAAAATGTCGTCAGTATACTTTGTCTTCTTTGGAATGAGCCCTATATCGTAATAGATTTGTACTGAGACTACATTATGATTCTCTTGTCATATAAATCTGAATTATGTGGTAACCCAAGATGTACAAAATAGAGAGATATCTCAGAGGAAATTTATAGTTTTGTGAGTAATTGTGATAATGATGGGAAACACTCAGTGAGGTGATGGAGTGATGTACTTTGTGAAACTCCTTTGAGATTGAGGAATGCAGTGTTTACTGAGCCTGGGCATATCCAGAAATCTTTAGGGTAATTTCGAAAAAATGCCGTTATGGCAGTATGCAGTGGATCACTGCTTAGCACTGCCTTTTCCATTTCAACTTATGATTCCTGAAAGTGAAATAAAACTCAAAACGTCTTGAGTGACCTCTTTGTTCGGACTAAGAGAAAATTTTAAAAAGTAAACCGATTTCAAACATTTTAGTTGGTAATAAGAGCCCAAAGACTTGAAACAGTAAAGTCAAATTAATTTGTCTTTTACCCTCCAGCGACCAAAAGAAACAACAAATGATTGCAGTGGATGAAATTGGAAAGATCAATAATGACAATGGTGATCGTGAAGTTTGGGGATGAGAGAAAGCATGGGAAAGTTGCAATTGTGAATTGCTGTAAGGTGGCGTTGTTGTAGCCTTCAGGCATGAGATTGGCATGGACGAACTGATCGCAGAGAGCCATCGTGGGATGCGCTGTGCTGAAAATAATTATAACAACAATGTTCTACGTGGGTTACGGAGCCCAACTATAGCTTTTTTTATGTGTTGCTTTGTTTGTTTGTTTCTTTCTTTCTAGTGAATTTCTAATGCTACCACCAGTTCACCCAAGTTCATATCGTGAACATAGTTGTTTATCTGCATTTGCACATTTGTTAGTGCCTTATTGTCTTATTTTATGTCAGTGCTCCTAAACGTACATAAAGTGTGTTCAGTGTTCATGTTAAGCGCCTTTAAGGTGAAGCATAGTCTTCTTCCTCTGCAAAATGAATCATTGCGGCCAGCTTAGATATTCTTAGACATATTACTGAAAGATATGTTTCAGAGCAAAATAACATTGAAAATATTTGGTGACACATATTATGTTGTATTCGCTCACCCTTAAACAAGCTGCAATTTTTCCTTGATATTTGCTTTACAGACTTCTACTGTATACCAGTAATTACGAATTGCCCGTTGACGCTAGGTACAGAAAAAAAGTCAAATGACATCACTATCTCCATGATGTTACTGAAATACCTTGAAAGGCAACGAAAGCTGCCGTTTACGTCATCATCACAGTGATATTGGAAAGTCTTGAAAGACAACACAAACAGACATCATCATTACATTATCTTCATCTTCCAAGTTATACTGCGCCCTCTTCTTCTGTTTCTTTTTGTCTTTTTCTTTCTTGTCATTATTCTCTTCTTCTTCCTCCCTAGGTTCCCCCCTTCTCTCCCGTCTCCATCCGTCCTTTCTCTCCTTCCCCCCTCCCCCCTCCCCCGACTCATCTTCGTCTGTCTCTGCTTCTTCTAAATAAAAATTCGTGTTGAAAGCCGGCATTTCGACTCCGTTCCTTCAGTAATGCTCAAGTGGTTTGATTCATTGTGGTTAATCGTTAATCTTCCGTTCCCTTGCACTCGTCGTTTGAGCTCTGGCCTGCATCCGGCAAAAATGTTACTCTGGTGGGGTCATTCATTGAGGAGAGCTTCATCACCAGCCCAGCGAGCCATAAACATGTGCTGGCGGCCTCTTGCACCCTTAAATAATTATCTATTGCAGACAGATAGGCGGCCTGGTAAATCTCATCAGCCGATTGGGCCCCACTTGTGATGTAGAAGGTATGGGTAACGCTGTATTGGAGATCACTGTAACCACCGGAGGTATTTGATTTGTCTCCCCACTCATTATTACCAAAATAAATGATAATAATAACAATAATTTAAAAAAAAAAAGACTGTTTCCTCCCCCCCCCTCCTTTTCTCTCTCTCCGTCTCGCCCCGTCCCCTCCCCCTTTATTTTTGGCCCTCATATCAGCTCGACCATTCAATGTCTTGTAACTAATATCAGTCTCATTTGTTCCCAACTTCAACTATAACTATCTCGATAGACGGAGGGGAGGGCGGGGGGGAGGTCATTAATTTGTGAACCGTCCACTCACCAGGTTAATTGTCCATATAACTGCATTACCCAAAGCAGGAAAGTGTCATTTCTGTTAGTCAAGTATCAACCAGCTGATGAATTACTAAACTATCACCATCACAACGAGCTATAGCTGTGTCGGAGATGAGCAGGTTTGTGGAGAAGATCATGTTTCTGGACCCAACGGCAGCTTTTCAAAATACCAGATATAAACAGCGCCTAGAATAGATCCTTGCCAGAACTGCATGTAGTTTGCCCTCGGGATTTTCTGTGTGCGTGTTTTTTAAAAATGTTTTTATTGTTATTATTTGTTTTCTAGATTTGAACTGGTCTCGCAGCATAAGCCCCAAGGTAGCTGGAAAAAGGTGATCGTTTATTGATAGGCATAAGCACAGGCTATCACGTATGTTTTGTCTCAACAAATCTTATGGCACAAACATCACCGCAGGCTGAGGGGACAGAGGAAAAGCAGCTAGTGATTTGTTCACGGAGCAATGTAGGATATTCCTGTCTCCTTGTTCGCTGTTTTCCATTTCGTTTTTTTTTTTTTCTTTGTCACCGTTTTTCGAACCTCAGCCCATGACTGTATGCCTTCCTTCGAGCTTTCACTCATGATACACATACTTTTTATGTTCAAGATGTGGCAAGTGTCATCCTTTCCCTCTTTACCAATATGCAGTGCCATTTACTCGAATTCGTCTCTCTTTCTCATTCCATTTGAAGTCTCTCTTGCCACTCAATTTCTGGGGAATTTTGTCTTTCACCAGCTGGATTTTCATTCCATCTCACTGCCTAACGCTGTCATCTGTACATTGTACTTCGTTTTCATGGTCAGTTCAGGTCAGTTTTTGGTACGCCTTTCAATCTCTGGGGGAGGGAGGGGGGGGGGGGGGGAGGGGGTTCTCGGTCACCCTTCAGGGTGACTGCCTCTCATACATTATATAGATTGTCTTTATTATTATTATTATTTTCAGTACTCATCCCCTAGAACATAACTGCAATAGGCAGTAGGACCAGCATCAAACAACATCATTGCCCATCTCATCCTATCCCTCCCTCTCCCTCTCGCATTGAGTCTTGCTTTGCCTTCTTTCTAGCGTTCTCCAGTCCTCTTTCACTCTTGCATTATTCCTTTCTCTTCTTCCTTTCCTAGCACCCTTACTCACCCTCACCGCACGTCCAGGGATACGACCCGTGCTCCCAGTCTGGGCCCGCCAGGCCTATGCCTCACAGCCGAGGTACATATTCAATAACGGGGCCAATTAGATCTCTGTGTGCGTGTGTCAGCTTGTGTGCGCTCGCGTTTGCTTGCTTGCGCCTCCGCAGCCATGTTTGCCGTCACTACGGCTATTACGGAGAGGGCTCGGGCAGGGGTGAGATGGAAGATGGGGAGGAATAAAATTTATGGTGGAATAGAAAAATCAGGGTAATTACTTAATAGCATATCGGGCTGTCAGTAAGTGAAACAAGCCGGTATATATTTCCCCGTTAGATGAGTATGTATTGGTGACTGAATGGGCCCATTGTTCTGTCTGCCTGGTTGTCTCTCTGGTTGTCCGTCTTTCTCCATGTATTTCACTTTCACAAATGTTGTAGGCCGTATCGTAAGTGTCATAGGTATCAGGTGATGATATTTGTGGTTTGGTGAATGATTGGAGGAAATACGAAGTCCATTTGAGAAATCTCATGCGCACAAAGACATATAGGTAGAATGTTTCAGGAACTAAGACAGCAAAGAGACAGCTAACATTAACAAAACAAAAAAAATGAACGGTAAGAAATGAATTGCCAAAATAAGGAAATAAGTAAGTAAATAAATGAATAGATAAACAAGAGAGCAAACAAACAAATAAATAAAGTGATACTTCCGCTTGTTTTCATCATTGTTTTCTACTACCGAGTGTAATCTTTTTTATCGGTGAAGACGGTTGAAATGACTTTGCCGGTCACATACTGAGTGTTACAATGTCTTGACACATCATGATTTTGCTATTTTTATTATTATTTGTTTTTGTTCTATCATGAAATATTTGCGACTGTGCTGTCCTAGAGTGATGGTTGGCTAATTAGCAGCCGTATTATTCCATGCTTGTGCTTTGGCTATAGGCCAGACAGTCCCATTTCCCAACTTTTTGGTCTGATATGAGTGAGAGTGACTAATATGCTTTGGCTCGGTGCAGCTGACCAAGAAAGTCTGCGGCCGAGAAAAAGTTTTACGTCTGGAAAATAATACGCTAAGGTAACCAATGCATTAATTTCATTGGTGACCAAAGTGAGTCCACTGAGCACGCAGTGGTGTCAGTCACTCGCAGAGCAGCTTTTCAACGATCTGCAGGTTTTGGCAGGGGCGTAGTCTATTTGATATGATAACTTGTCATTTTCTCTCTAGCTATTTCTATTCCCAATTGTTTCTCAAAAATGCCGTGTCCTCCAAGTGACGTTCTGAGATTCTTCATCATATTGTTGTTTTGGTTGAGACTGATCACGACTGGACTTGTATTTTGATCGACAGTCTTTGCAGAGATGCCGGCCTGGCGACAAGCTGGATTTTTTTTTTTTTTTACTTTGTGTGTGACTCATAATAATAATAGTGACTCATGTCCCGCGGAAAGCTGCGTTCGCAGGAAAATATAATGTTTGAATTTGCTGTCTAGAATTTAAGAGAGAGAGAGAGAGAGAGAGGGGGGGGGGGGGGGGGAGTCTGAAATTTGTTTTTGCCCAAAACCTTCTATTTTGAGTTTTTTT
>JBCEWB010180829.1:0-10001 GCA_039654565.1 Peronia peronii
GGTTAAAATAGCATATCTTTAATAACAACAACAACGAAAAAATCACCTTCAGGACACCCCCCCCCCCCAAAGACGTATTAACGTAATTGTACTGAGCTAATCTTGATCAATGGAGCTGCTTTTAAAGAGTCCCATTCCTTCCTATATTCAACAAAAATCTTAGAGACTTTCGTTATTCTCATAAAAAACCTTCCCCGGAATTGCCCATCTTTATCATGTTAATAAGGATATGTTTCAAAAGGAAAGTGCCAGCTGCACCGAATTATTGCATCGGAGTATCCAATATAGGCCTGTTGAGAAGAGACAAAGATCTCTTAGGCTGTGTTGCAGGGTAAATTTAACGCACATCTAATGGCTGTCATTTCTTCCTGTTAAAAGAGGTCACCTTACGTCCTAATGTAAACTAATGGCCATGAAATGCCAAGGATGCCGTTGATCTGGTTTTTGTTTGTTTTGTTCTGTTTTTGTTTTTGGTTTTTTTTTGTTGTTGTTGTTGTTTTTGTTGTTGCTGTTATTTTAAAAAATTTATTTCAGTTTCCTTGTTTTCCTGATGTACAGATTCTTTCAAGTAAAAGAGAAACAGAGAATTTTGAAAACAGAAAAGGAAATGAAAAAAGAAAAAAAACAAAAGAAAGGAAAAAGTAAAATTGGCAGATACAAAAGTCGTGTATTGCGTTGCAAGCCTCAGATAATAGGTCAATAGGCTGCTTACTGAATAGATCATTTTTTTAAACTGAACAAGCAAGAGGTTTACTTCCAAATATGTCAACAGGGTTCTTACTGAAAATCTTTAATGGTCAGTAGGTTCTAGGTCCTTTTACTGAACAGGGCAATAGATTTTTTACTGGATATCAGTAAACTTTCTACTGAAAATGTCAATAAGTTTCCTACTGAGTAGGTCAATAAATTTCTACTTAATATATCAGTAAGCTTTCAACCGAAAAGGTTTTCTATTGAAAAGCTCAATATAGTTTCTGCTGCATATGTTAGTATATTTCCAGTACATAGATCAGTATGTTTCTATCGAACAGGTCAATAGTTTTGTTCTGATTAAGTCAATAGCTTTTTGTACTGAACAGACCAGTTTGTTTCCAACTGATTAAGCACGTTTCTTACTGAATAACTCAGTAAAAATTTCCACTGAACCGGTCAGAAGATTTCCTACCGCACAGCCGTTTCAAGATCTGGTATCTTCACCATTGTTCTCAAACTTTTAAAGCTGAGGTTTAGGAGTCTTTACAGCAAGAATGAATTCCGCACAAACGACTATTATGGAGAATCCGATTTACAATGTACATGTAGATCAGGGGTCCTCAGCCGGTGGGTCGCAACCTCCAAGGGGATCGCAAAGCCTTGGCAGACGGGTCTCGTAGCCTTGACTTGGGAGTTGACTTGGGATAAAATAAATTTTAACACATCAATTACATTTTATATGCTCTTATATATTTTTTGTTTGTTTGTTTTTCTTTCAGTGTAAGTAACGGCGGTTCTTTGTCGTTAGAAGACATTGTGCATGTCTGCGAGTGTATGTGGCCGTTAGAATGTGTATAATAATTGGACGAGGCTGTTCCTACCGGGTGGTCAAAATAGATTCTGTGGTCTATTGCTGCCAGGTGCTCTTAATAGTGTAACTAAATGGTCCAAGGTACATGAATAAGACCTGTATCTCACCCTTTCTCTTACACTAACTCTAACTGTATCCCTAATCTTAGCCTTAACTCTAACAATACCCTTACCCTAAGTCTAACCCTAACTCGAACCCTAACCTTAACCCTAACTGTAAATTCCAATCCTGACCCTAACTCTAACCCTAATCCTAAATCCAAGCCGAACACTAAATCTAACCCTGACCCTAAATCTAACCCTATAGCCACTTGGCCTGTTGGGGAATTTCTGTTTTCTAGAATCTGCAAGTTCTAATTTAATGTCCAGAATAAATCAAATGATGCAGTTTGACTGGTCGAAAAGAAAAACCTGGTCGCAATAGTCAGTGCATGCGATAATAATGAGTCTGCAAGTGCAATCACAGAAAACAAAATATAAATGAAGCTGCTGGTAGTGGCTGGAGAGTCGTGTAGGTTTCAAGCTTTTGGGTAAGGGGTCGCAAATGCAGAAACGGTGAGAGCCAATGATCTAGATGAATAGTTTGCTAGATATAAACGAGACGAGAATATAGCCATAGCACAGAATCCGTGTGATGCAAAGGAAAGGCTTAACGCGACTATATGCATGAGATGGGGAAGGGACAGAAGCACCAAAGCATTAGAATAATCTGTCCTGCAATTTCGGTTAGATAGAGGTTACTCGCTCCGTATGGCATAAACTAACCACAATCAAATGGTTAATATTTTCCCCCCGTCTAGTATTGAAATGGCTAAAGTTTTCTGCGATAATTGGGATTTTTTAAATATTTTACCAGCCCCGTCACTTTCCTTTGCCAGACAAATTCTCGTCTGTGCTCTTTGCTTGAAATTTATACCATGACAAACTGCGAAAACTTCATGCTGTAAGTAAAATGCTGTCTTCTCATTTATTTTATTATTTTTATGTTTATTTTATTTTATTTTATTTTATTTTTTTTTGTTGTTGTTTGCTTTTTTGTTTTTTATTATTTTTTTTTTTTTGACTTTTTTGTTTTTTGTTTTTATCTATTTTTTCCATCAATCTTTCAAATGATGTAAAGAAAGTTTTTTTGTTCTGTTTTTTTCTGTTGTTGTTCTTTACATTGTTTGTTCAACATCTCTTGTGTCTGGCAAAGGGGAAGTAATAGGACTGGTCAAAAACAATCCCCTTTGAAGTTATGAGCACTTCAGGAAACAATTTAGATGATTACTAAGTGTCTTTCGATAAACAAAACAAAGCAGCGCTGACAGATAATACAGATAATATTGCCGGCGAGACTTTCGATTCTTCTCCAAGTTACTGAGAGAAGCTATTATTGCCCGAAACTTTATCTTCCCTTGTGAAATTATATTGATTTCAGCCTCATTCTATAACTGACAATTACCTTAAAACGTTCCACGAGGCTTCTACTAACACACATCAATCACAAGGCGGTGTAGCACTGCAATAAAAAGTTATTATCAATATTATCTAAACTTTTCCCTTGAGAAATTCTCTAAAGACGACACAGTATTTTCCCCGACCGTGAAATACGAATAACACAATAGATGTGCGACATTTCATTACAAATATTACAAGTGAATGGAGCAACAGTGCGCTGGCAGAGTGCGCAAAAAATGCATTGCGTTATTTATGTGACTGAATATTAATTTCAGGAAATATTATATCAATTACGATGGGGTTTCTTTGTTTGTTTGTATGCTTGTTTGTGTTAAGAAAACAATAATTTCAATTCTAAGTTACGTCCAACGCAACACCAATGGCAAACTAACAACAGTCAGCAATCAAAAGTAATTTGGCTCATAATTCATAGATAAATGGCATAATAGTAATGTTCATGCGAGTACCTCTGTTGTCAGACATTCAATCATGGTTAATGAAAAACAAACTGATCGCTGCAATCAGCAAATAATGTTAGCATATAGATGACCTGTGTTTGTCTTCTTCACTACAATGTGTGTGCTCACTTCGTCCCATCGGAACTATGAGCATTAAAAAAAAAAAACCAGCAAAAACAACACAACGTATGCTATAGGAGAAGGCATGGTCTGCGTTTGGGCCAAAAAGTGAATGGTAGACGATACGACGGCTCCTGTGATCTTCGCTAGATAATAATTGCTGCAACCTTCCCTTACCCCCACCCCCTCCTTCTTTCCCCACTCCGTTCTCTCCATCTAAAGAGAAGAAAATTACTGCTATAGTAAAAGGCTTCCACTGATGCCAATTTGGGCAGAATGACCTGATATTACTATAGAAGCTTGTGGTAGTCCCCATTGTCATTATTATTCTCATTCTCCTAAGAGTATAGGCTGTGGAATCTCCACAGTTTGTCCTCAGACTCGTACATTGTTCAGTTAATCGTCTTTGTTTTGCCTTTCCTTCCTTGCCGGATTTCTTTATTTATGTTTCTATGCCCTTAGTCCTTTTTTTTTTTACCTGTTTCTAGTATCACATGTGTCCAATATCTCGTTAGTGATCCATGGTTTACACTTAAAGCGGCTGTTCCCGATTAATTTGGTTGCAATCTCAGTTATCATTCAGTTGAAGTTGTTCTGAATCTTCAAGAATGAGATCGGTGCAAAATCCTCCCTCGTTTTCTGTGTGAAAATCTTCCGAGCGTCAAGCTTCAGTTCGGTTTGTTGATTTTCCTTTATGTACTGAAAGTTTCATCATGACAAGGTCGTGATCACTGCCTACTTGCCCACTGGGAATTTCTACTGTAGATGTACTCATCATTTGGGTGATTTTTGATCTGTTAGCATTTTGCTCCTCCTCCCATTGTCCTATAGGCATCTCTTCTGGATAGTTGTATATTTTCCCATGTTTGATTGTTTTTTCCACACGAGTGCTGTTTTTTTGGCTTTCTCAGTGCATCACCTTCTCCTGTCTATAGATCTACCTACGGGTTTCTGGCCATGACATTGTGAGAATCTTTTTTGTACAATGGTTGATGAAGGTTTGGAGTTTTGTATTGAATTCTCATTCCTAATGGCTGTCCAGGTCTCAGAAGCCTATGATTGTACTAATTTCACATTAGAATTGAGTAATTCATCCTCGATGTTCTGTGATCCCTCGCGTATAGCGGGATTTACATCCCAAACCTTTTGGCGTTAGGTGAAAATCCTCGAAACAGATACTTTCTACTTATTGTATTATTTGATTATATTTTATTCCTTTTTCAACCCTCTCCACCCTCCTATACACCTTTCCCTCTCTAATAATTTTTTCCTACACTCTCATACCCTCTCCACACTCTTAAACATCCTATTGTATATTGTGTGTACATGCATTGTCTCCTAAAAAAAAAATTATATCAGGCCACAGAAACTTGCAATATAGTAATGAAATCGCAAATAGCAAGGGACCGCTGCATAAGACCGGTGCTGACCTCTCCGTTTTTTCTGCAATCGTGGCAAGCAATTCTAGTTTTAAATTTTGTTGTCCTCAGCTTAATATCTGCGTCAGTTGGAGATCCTGAAACAGGGGTTCCCAGCCGACGGGTCGCGATCCCCAAGCGGGTAGCAAAGACTTGGCAGGAGGGTCGCGTAGACCTTTTTGGAAGTGACTTGGGATAAATTTAATTTCAACTCATTAGTAACATTTTTTAAAATCCTCTCAGTGAAAAAAAAACAACAACAACCAAAACAAACAAAACAACAAGAAAAAGTGTTACAGCGGTTCAATGTCATTAGATGACATTGGGAGTGTCTGTAATGCATGCCTGTCAGTGTATTTGCCTGTGTCAGTGGGCATGTGTGCCTCCAAGTGCTGGCATGTGTTTATACTAGCGAGCATGTGAGTTTATGCGCATGTACGTATGTTTCAGTGTCTGTTTAGCTGTGCTTAAGAAAGTGTGTTCAGTAACTCGTAGTGCTGTTGATTTTATGTTAGATGTTTCTCTCCCTCTCCATCAGACAAAATAAAATGTAAATCAAGTTCCTGATTGTAGTCGTGGGTGCAAAAACGTCGGGAATCACTGGCCTGTAATGAGAAGCTCACGCCCATTCAAAGAATCTGTCTCGAAGAAAGAGTTGGTTAAACCAGAGGCATCTAAATTACCCCAGTTTAACATTTGATGATATTTGCGTGTTCGCATCTCAACTGTTATTATTCTCTCAGAGATTTTCTCCTCTGCCTTTTTCTTGTTCTTGTTCTTCTTCTTCTTCTTTTTCGTCCTCGAAAAAATGGCTCAAAATGGGCGGAGTGTGACTTTGGTATTTTTGCTTCTGAGGATTCCAATTTCACTTGTTCATATACTGACGGCATATGAAAATGTAAGATTATGTTTCTGCTTTCATATTATCCTTACTATCATACCGTTCAAAATTTTATTTGCCTGGAGAGGCCTCGAACTCCGCCAGGTCTAATTATTCTAAAGACGCCACACGAAGAGTGCACAACTCGTCAGCAAACATTGCAGTGACTCCAGACTGAGTTAGGGTCAGAGAAGAATAGGAAAAATACAGAAAGAGAGAAAATCCAGAAAACAATGAAAAGACTGAGGTAGAGAAAGTAGAGACTTATTAAATTCTAATTCGAAATCGATATAAGTAACCACTATATTTTCAGGAAATACATAAAAGTGAGTCATGTAAAATTTCATCAAACATTTATGCCAAGTTATAACTTCGTCCCATCTCTGCTAATAAACAAAAAAATATATATTTCATATCAGAGAGCCCAAGAAGCACAGGACAATGAATTTCAATCTCATTTCGACCAGACATTTCGAATTTTTGCCTTTGACTTAATTGTGTTGACATCTAGATAAGCAGTTCTTACGATATTAAAAAGGCTTACATCAGACCGACTAAATTCAATGTCTGCCTCAGTAAAATTAAAAATTGATCAAGCGCGCCAAAATTTCTAGTTTTTTTTTTACATCCTTACTGTCAGGAATATTTCATGTCATAAAAAGTAGAGAATAAAGTAAATAGATAGATAATTATTTTTTTTCAACGGAAAATCAAAATTAGACAAAACAAAACAGGAACAAAACAACAACAACAACAACAAACCAATACAAATCAAAGCAAGAACAAAAATAAAACAGTAGTGGGAATAAGGGGGGGGGGAAGGGGAGGGGGAAGAGGGGGCAGAATAGCTTCACTGGAATGCCCTTATGTTTAAACAAAAGGCAGAATCTAAATACAAACTTGCCAAGCTGTCTTCACAAACACAGATTGAAATATTTTTTGAAAAAAAAAAAATCTGGGTCATTTTTATTGATTGAATGATTGACCAATTGATTGATTTTTAGGCCTATTTATTTACTTCTTTTATTTACTAGAAGAGAACCACGGCCTTCATGGGAGATTATTTAAATAGAGGTCAAACCGATACTGCCCTGCGACTTAAAGTGTATGGCAAATCGTGCGCACTTCGATGTTGGTATTTTGTACGATTAAACTGAATGTTACTCAAAGAAAACGGGTTTGGAGTTTTGAACGTGTCAATCTATCGAACACACAGTTCGGATCAAACACTCTCGCGAGTTTACTATTCAGTTATTATCGCCTTTTTAGAATAACGTCAAACATAATAGGCTTTTTATGTTTACTTTGGCTTTTTATAAGCAGAAACACAGATCGTTAAGCAACACATGTGGGTCAAATTTCAGATGGATACATTCAGTAGTTTTCGAATCCATAAGCCTTTTATGGGTTTGTGCAGATATATAGTATAGATGTATTATATATGTGTTTACCTATTTTCTTTTTAATATTCTGTTTTTTATTTATTAAATAATTTACTTACTTATAGGAATTATCTCGCTCTTCATTACAGAAAAATTTTGCGGTGTTTCATTGTGTCTTCATGACAAAATTATAATATTCTTGTCATTCTCTTCAAATCAGTCGTTTTAACCACAAGAGGATGTCAGATCATTGTATCTGAATATCATACTTCTTTCCTTCTCTTTCTGCGTTGTTTCTCCTAACTTCTAATCGGAAGAAACTGCTTCGCGAGATAACCTCCACCAAGAGGTTGAAAGACGTATATAGAACTTAGGTCCCAATGTTGATTTCATGGTCCCGACCAACGTCGCACATCTTTAATTAGAAGCCAAGATACTGATCTGACGTAACGCGTATGTCGTGATATTACTCGTTTCTACATGAACCGAAAAGATTATGAGGTACGGCGTACGGCATAAATTAATGTGTTTATACTGGTGTTGTATGCAAAGCGAGTAAAAAAAAAAAAGGCACAGAATCGAAATCGGCAGCATCGAAAAAAATCAGGAACGGTGTGTATCTTCTTTGTGTTAGAGTCAATTTTAATACACAAAGACCTCCTTAAAGTGTGTGACCCTCACAAAGCAAAATTTCTTGTTGCTTTTCTTTTTGTTTTTATATGCAAGGTTAGCATTGTAAGTATTGAGCCATCGACATACCAATAGCGGTGTAAGAGCAAATTAGGGCCTTTGCAATTGCCAAGAAGTGATAAATTTGCTGAAGCAGTCATATACAAAAACAACTGTGTGTTTATCATCATAACATGAAAATGTCTCGTCCTTCGCTGAGCAAATTGGGTCTGTCATAGGTTAAAAGAAAAAACTTGACATCACAAAAAAATGTTGATTCTTTTTCCAGAAAAGACAATTCAGATATAAATTTACTGGCACCGTAAAAGAGTATTCTGTAATTTTATTCCATGTTTTTGGAGGAGATTTATAATTATGCAAAGTGCCATGACGTTGGCCTACGAGTTAGGATGTAGAACTTGAAATCAGAAGTTTTTGGGTTTCTGTCCTAACGGGACCCGACTGTTTTGTTCTTGGGAACAATTATTTATTCATATCTTTTGACTGAACTCAGGTTAAAATGAGTACGCAACTCCAGATAGAGGATATTTTAATTGTAGATTAATAAGAATTTGATCGCCTTACGGGTATCCGCCCCGTATGCTTCCCGGAAGCCGAGGACGTCCGTGAATGACCCGCTGAGTCTATCTGTGTAGTGATAAATTGCAAAGCACTTGGGGTCTGTACAGCGCGGAAATGAACACAATTTATATGACATTTATTGTTATTATTATTGTTATTATTATATTATTATCATTATTGTATTTCTTCTTCTTCTTCTTGCTTTTTCTTCTTATTTTTATTTTTATCAATGAAGAACAATGGGAACCCACAGCAAATAACAGGCCTGGATAGTGGATAGAGAACAGCTTTTTGCCTGTAAAGGCTACCGTACGAAAAATAAAGGCAGACCAGTCAAATGGAAAAGCGTGCAACAATGAAGACATGAACCAAAAAAAAATGTGCATCAGATTTTGGCTTGAGACCCGATATGAGGATAGACAGATGAATGGCCTGCTAGATTGGCCCTTACCGTTCGTGATTGTCGATGATGCACATTCTTTTTTTTTTAATTATCGTTAATAATACTCTGATATTTATTATTCAGTGTTAATAGTTATACCGTTATTTTTAAATAAAGAGCAAGTCATAGTCTTTCAACAACCGGCCTTTGCCAATTCCTACGTTAAAGCACTCTCTTTTCATTTGTACAAAACACTTGGCATCATATCACCTACATACCTGATAATAATGTAGATCTATTCTGATCCTGTTTTATTCTCGTTACAGGTCATCACCCTTGGCAAGGCAACAAATCTGAGCTGCACTTGTACAAAATTGGATCGACTGTTTTCTGGTGAGCAAACAACGAAATTTAATATATAAACTATCTTTTTTTGTGGTCTGCATATCTTTCTGTTTTTTATTTGTTTGTTTGTTTTTTTCCCCTCAGTTTGTTTATCTGTCTCTCTGTATGTGTGTCTGCCTATCTGTCTGTCTGTCTGTCTGCCTGTTTATCTATCTATGGAGAAAGAGACAAAGATAGCAAAATAAAAAAAAAATAAAAAAATAAAAACAGAAAGAAAGAGAGAAAGGGGAATATTGTAGAGGGGTGAGAAAAATAATGACGGGCAGACAGAAATATCCAATAAAAAACAAGTTAATTCTAGGGAAACATTCATCATTATGACGGAGCCTCATTTCCGGATTTTGATACCTCAAGGCTGTGTGTTTATGTTTTTACACTATGTTTTTATAAGTCCGGACTGGAGATCAAACAAATGCTCACGGAATCAAGAAACAAAGAAAAGGAAATATAAATCCGACTGCAGGAAACAAACAGAAGTCCTGAGAGATGATTAGAATTACAGTATTCAAAAAAGAGAAAAACTAGCAAAATTCTTTGTCTATTCTCTATTTCTCTCACTCTTTATCTTTTCCCTCCGTGCATGAATGGGTATCCGTGTGTTTAATCATCTCTCTCTCTCTCTCCCTCTGTCTCTATCTATCTATCTATCTATCTATCTATCTATCTATCTATCTATCTATCTATCTATCTATCTATCTATCT
>JBCEWB010180840.1:2500-10001 GCA_039654565.1 Peronia peronii
ACTCCAACACAAACAAACAAACAAACCAAACACGGTCCCCGTCTAACTTACCATTTGAAAGCGAAGATCAGTGTCGTCCTGGTCATGTGCTCTCCTTTAAACACGTCCAGGTAAGAATATTTTTGGCCATTCGCTCTCGATTCTCTCTCTTCCTCTGCGATTCTCTGGTAAAAAAAAAACACACACACACACATTAATTTTTACAAACGCTTTGTGTCCATTCGACGCTTTCAAAAAAAAAAAAAAAGGGTTATCTTTAGGTCGTAAATGTGAATCCCCGTTACTTGAAGATACCACGATGTCTCTAAACAAATTGTAGATCAGTGAAATGTATGAAAGCCTGTTTTGTTTGGTTTGGTTTTTCTGTGGGCTCCAATGGCCTGTGGTGGGTTAATAGATTTGTTTTGTGTAAGCAAACGGCTGGAAATTCCCATCTAATTGTAGTAGTGGCGGTACAAACACTCCAAACTGTTCACTGTCATTGACATAGAAAAACATATAAAAAAATGCATGGGACCGGCGACAATTCTCGGATCTCGTGGTGTAGCGGGTAACAAACATCAGGGAGCATTCTATTTTTAGCAGAGGGGTACAAACACTCCGGCTGGGATTTCCATGTCTTTGCTGAGTCGAATATGAACTATTAAACTGATGTTTGAATTTTACTGAAACCTCTCGTCTCGCCTTGGCAGTTTGTAGACTCTGCCTTAACGCTGTTGTACAGAAGTCATAGAACCATCCACTGATGACGTCGGTAGATACGTCGAAGAACTGACTGAGAACAAGGAAGACGCTCTAAAACCTGGAGTGAATGATGTGGAGCAGCAGCTGAAATAGGATGACCCACCTGTAGCACGTCCTTGGTGGAGGGCGGCACCTCGCGGCCATTGACCCGCGCCATCTTCTCGATGACGTCATGAGCCTCCTTAAGACGACCGTGGACGGCCAGCCAGCGAACACTGTCAGGGATGTAACTGTGGAAAGAGGAGGGCAGGGGAAGGGGGGAAGTCGTGTCCTTTGAATAACGGAGTCAACCAGTTAATCAAACATTCCGGGGTAAATATACATTCATTTTCTTCCATACCGCATTTCTTTATTTTTTCTTTCTTTTTTTCTTTCTTTATTTATTTTGATTTTTATAGTCTGGGGTCCAAAGGTGATAGCAGTCCTGAAACGTGTATTCCACTAGATAATGCAGGTCAAACTGTTAAAGGCAACCTTAACTCACTGTGTTCTACTTTGGACAAACTCAAGGCACAACAGTCTGGTGTAGCCGTGGTTATTTTGATTAATCTGCTTCCCAGTATGATAGACTCTTATATTTGACCAGTTCCAGACTTCATATCCTCTCAGACTTTGGCAAAACTGACTTTTTAAAAAAATTTATTTAGACACTATCTTTGTTTCTTAGACTGCACATACAGATAGGTAGATAACGGTGGGGGAGGGGGCAGACAGACAGACAGACAGACGGACAGACAGACAGGCAAGCAGATACACAGAAAGTAATGCAGACGTACAGACAGACAACACAGGTCTATAAAGGTCTATAATAACAGGGCCTTAGCACAGACAGTCAGGCCTGGCCAGATGACGTCACCTACAAGTATCCCAGCAGTCCCGGCACACAGAATGCGGCGCAGGCCAGGTGCAGGTGAGACCAGTCCTCTAACACATAGGCCGCCCCGGCCATGAAGGCCACCCCAAACGGCCACATGGGCAGGACAGGAATTAGAGCGCGCCATTTCAGGGACAAGAACTCTGACGGGTAAGGGACAACCATCACCAGCAAACCACCTGGAACACAGTCAAACATGGAGTCAGTTTGGGCATTTTCTTCAATCTTTCATATGTCTCGCAGCCAGTCGAAAGGAGACGTAAGTCGCTGGGCTAGACCCGAAAAATCGGGATGTGAATCTGATGAGGGGGGTCAGACATCAAATTTTTTTTATTGCAGACATCGAAAGTATTGGTCTTACCCTCGATTCATAAATATTTTTTCATTAAAATCAGGTATTTGTGAGGTAGACATGTAGATTTATGCGTTCCACCGTTCATTTAAACTCGATTTTCTCGGAATTTCGGTCATTGCTGGGGGTCCCCCCTTTGTCTCTTTAAACTGCAATATCTCTGGCTAAAATAAAACTAGCTCAAAACGTTTTCCACCACCTGAAAGAGTATGAAATAAACTTTCACGTGATACCAAAAACCCCATATGGTAAAAAATCGACATATGTCTCATTTTAACTGGTTGCGAGACATATCAATACAATTTAGTGAGCAAACCTAGGACATTCACCTCTGATTCCAGTCCCGGGCTTTGTCTAATGAGCCATAGTTTGTAAACTTTGAAAAGTTACATTTTGGGCGAAAAGTTCGCCACTTCTAGAGCATCAATTTCAGTGAAATTTTGTGTGCCACCTTACATTTCAAAAAACCTTCAGAATTTATTTTTTTCGAAGTCGTAAACCATCATGATTGCAAAATCTGTTATCAAGGCTTAATAAAAACCACGACCTCTGATCCAGAGGTCAAGAAATATACATGTTTAGAGTATATGATAAAATCGCACATATTTTTTACATGTAAAGAATCTTGGGTTTATATTATATATATGCCAAATAACGAAATTCGTCATCGAAAATACGTCATTCATAATATTGAGAATTAGATTCACAACGCTCTAGCAGATACGAAGAGCATGCAAAGTTTCGTTTCACAAGCTTTATCAGAAACGGTTGAACTTTTCGTCCAAAATGTACCATTTTCATAGACATACTAGTATAATTAGACCCGGTACGCTACTTCAGTTTCTATCGACGGCCATTGCTCCAACAGAACCACACATCTCACGGCTGAACTATGGGAGCCGAGCGGGCTCAAGAAAGAAGCGCGTAAAGCAAAAAAAAAACAAAAAACTCTGGTCAAACTAGACCGGAAGTTGTCTGTGCGCGGCGGGTCTTCTATATGTATGTCTATGACCATTTTAAAGTTTACAAGCTACCGTGACGTCATTCCAGTCTACAAAATACAAATTCACACTGGTGGCGTCTTGACAGCATGCGAGACTTTAGAACATGCGTTCTTATCTTCTTAGAATCAGATCAAAATTCAGAACTGATGTTTACACGATTCTAATTCAGAAAATAATTTAGAAATGAAAACTTTCCGTTTCCACCGTTCTAATTTTGTTTTCGATTTAGAATTGACATTTAGAATGCGCGTTTACACGGTTCTAATTCGACTTTAAGTCAGAATAAAACGTAGCATTGGATCTGCCCGTTCTAGGATTTTACGCAAACAAGCACAATAGAACAGGCCCTATTTCGCTTTTCTATTCTGATCAGAATAATTAAAGACAAAACAAAGAAAAAGCGGCTTTCACAAACAGCCACCAGATTTCTGCGGCGAAATTATAGGAGAACAGGCCAGAGCTTTCGGTTTTGTACTATGATATTTATTTATTTTGGAGATCTGAGTGACGTCATGGGTTATGTGGACGAAATCGAAAATAAAAGGGAAGGAAGCGGACGTCCCGAGAGCACACATTCAGCAAAACATGAGCTCTCGTGGCCATCACTGGCCTGCTAAACAAACTGAAAGCTGAACTGTATTTGCGTCTACAGACAGCCGGGCTATTGCGCATGTGTATGACGTCATGCCCCACAAACTATAGGGTTAGGGTTAGGATTGAGATTAGGGTATATATAATAATAATAACTTATTTAGATCGATCTAAATCTAGATCTTTCCATAAAAAACAACAACAACAAAATGTCATGTTTGACCCGGTTTCCCATGTAAACACAGCTGATTGCTGTTTCCCCACATGCGATTAGGTCGGCTGACCTTCTGTCTGTAGACGCATGTGTGAACTGTCAATAGATTTGTTCCGACTAAGCGAATGGCTGGAAATCCTCGTCTAATTTTAGTAGGGGGTACAAACACTCCAAACTGTTCACTGTCATTGACACAGAAAAACATAAAAAAATGCACGGGACCGGTGACAATTGTTCTCGGATCTCGTGGTGGAGCGGGAATATAATAATGTCAATGAGTGTTCTATTTTTAGCAGAGGGGTACAAACACTCCGGCTGGGATTTCCAGGTTCTTGCTTAGTCAAATATGAACTATTTTCTTGTTCAAATCTACCATCTCAGAACAGTCACGTGATCTTAACGAAAGTCTGCTCAGGACAGATAAAATTGATGATGGATTTACAAAATGTACCTGATACATCGTGATTCAAAATGGGATTAAAACCCCAAGACAGATTTTAAATTCGGTGTGTGACTTTCTCTGAATTTGAACGTGACGTTTTATAATTGTAAATGATCTCCTTTGGAGGAGTTTTCTTTCATAGAGTTTTTAAAAACGATTACAGCTATAGTAATGCATTTCAGGAGTGAGGCGATCCTGTCTCTTTCACCAGACATTTCAACGATTAACTCACCAACGGCGATGCCGATAAGGAAACGAATGACGATGAACATTTGCCAGGAAACACAGAAAGCTCCAATCAGATTGAAGATCGTGTTTGCCAAATAGAACCCGTAGATTGTTTTCTTCCGCCCAAAGTAGTCCCCGCTCTGTCCCGCAATCATTGCGCCAAGCAGGACTCCGCCCATTTGTATGGAAGTGATGGTGGCCTTGACCCATTTCAGATCACATACCAAGTCCCACTGGATTGATGGATGGATGGATGGATGGATGGATGGGTGGGTGGGTGGATGGATTGATGGATTAATGGATGGATGGATGAATAGATGGTGGATGGATGGATGGAAGGAAGGATAGATGGATGGATGTATGAATGGATGAATGGATGGATGAATAGATGGGTGAATGGACGGATGGATGAATGGATGGATAGATGGATGGATGGATGGATGAATGGATGGATATATGGATGGATGAATGGATGGATGGATGAATGGATGGATGGATGGATGGATGGATGGATGGATGGATGAATGAATGGATGGATGCAGTGAGGCAGAAAGATAGGGATGGATGTCACGAGATGACAGAGCAGAAGAAGGAGATTAACTCATTTTTTTAATCACAAAACCATTCCTTTCAACAGTTTGACTAAGATGTTTACTTAAATCGCTTTTGTTTCAAACTGACAATAGTAAACATTAAGTTATCGTTGGCAATCGAATGTTTAGTATTCTACTAAAAGAGCATTTTAAATTTGAACAGATTGGAACTCTCGACTCACTTAACTCCATTAGGATATTCATTTTAACATTGCGGACAAGACATGATCTAAATGGAAAGGGGAGGAATTCACCGCTGGATCTAAGATGTGTTCAAGTCTAATCTGAGTTAACGGAGTTTGTACTTGCCCAAGAAACCAGAGCTTGATAGGGGAGCTTGGGACACACAGAGTTAAGTTATTACCTCAGAGATGACGGTCCGCATGTGTCCGAGGAACTCAAAGCGCGTGCAGGCTGTGCCGTTGACAGAGCACGTGTTCATTGTGTCCTCCGTGCGCTGTGATTGGTTGGTCCAGACTGAGTGATTGCTGGGTGCGGCCGCTGATTGGCTGCTGTGCCTGTCAATCACGCAGTGGTAGTCTGGGATAACGCCCCCAAAGGACATCATCATCATACTGAAGCCAGTCTGTGGACACGGAAGATAGGTGAGGGTGGGGGGAGGGGAGAGGGGAGGGGAAGTGGAAATCACATTATTGAAAACATCAATAGACAGAAGACTTGTAAGAGAAATTGAAGCTACCCTGGCGAAGGGTTTAGGCGTCTGCCTCTCTACCACAATGTCAAAATGTCGCAAGTTTGAATCCTACTGACAAATGAGAAAAATAATGATCTACTTTTTGTCCTTTAAAAGCCCAACAGTTTCTCTGACTTTTTGAATAGCCTTGTCGGATAAAGGAGAATATTTGTCACAGGTACCATGTGTAAGTTGTGTGTATTAAACAACCCTTGGCAGTTTAAAGGTCGGATGAAGAGTAAGCGGAGCCGGCGCTGTCAGGGCCGAATTTCAGAATTCCAAAATTCTAGACACAAAAATTCTCCTCACCAAACAGGGCAGGCACTTAAAGGTGGGGAATTTCCGTTCTTACAATTGAAAGCCTACAGAATATGTCATAAACAGAAACAGAATAAAAAATAAGAAAGTCCAAGGCAGTCGATGGAGGAGAGACCGAGAGAGAGGGAGAGAGAGAGAGAGAGAGGGAGAGAGTGGGACGGTTGGGGGGGGGGGGAGGTGCGGATGGAGACAAAAATGGCTACTGAAAGTGAGAGGACAAGTAGAGACAGAGAGATGAATAGTGAAAAGAAGACTGAGAGAGAGAGAGAGAAAAGGAGAGAGAGAGGGAGAGAGAGAGAGAGAGGGAGAGAGAGAAGAAGACCTCAGGAAGGAAATATCTCTGTGCTATTTTCAATGTGTCTATGAGTGTGACTGAACACTACCACAGGCTTGTATACTCTGTCAGATCACGAAACTTGTTCCAAGAAATTTGAACAGATTTGTGGTCGCCACGCGAGAAAGTAAAATTGAATGTCTAAATAAGAGCCAGCTAATTTGATCGGCGGGCTCATCAACAGCACAAATGTGATATCTGAGCATACAGTAAAATTTTTATTATGTTCCCTTCAAGAAATGAAAACGCGCTCAATTCATGATCAGGGAAGTAAATTTTACTGAAGGTTTGAATAGCGGACTGGCTGATGCCGTAGATTCGATATCTCTGAGACAATGGCTCGTAGTGATGTCATTAAGTTCGTCTTTCGTGGACAAAAGTTGCGAGGTTCCAAGAACGCAACTCTTGTCTTCATCGGCAATCATTGTTGTCCACAGTAATCGTCGTGAAAGCTCTACGATATTTCTTGGCAGTAAAACTACTGAGGTGAGAATGAAGGGTTTCAGGGCAAAAGTCCACAAACGCAATGTTTGACAATCTTGAGTTCTACCCCTCAATACTGGCAATGGTGATATCGATAGTGCTACATGGTAAGGCCTTCCCTTTTCACCAAACGCGACTTATCCTTCCCGAAAGTCTTCAGAAAATTAGTTCCTAATGACACATTACTAACTACTGGAGAACACATTGTCATTTTTCTCTAAGCGGTGATTTTGGATCTGTCTCATTTTGTCCCGAAACCCTTCAAATATTCCCGAAGTGATGAGTGTCAGACTAAACATAAATTTTAGAGAAAGATAAATTATTGAGGGGAACATTTATAGCTATAATACTTACCATAAACTTCATGACGCAGACAGGTATGTACAGTGGTTGGACTTACCATAAACTTCATGACGCAGACAGGTATGTGCAGTGGTTGGACTTACCATAAATTTCATGGTGTAGACACCGAAGATCATGAGGAGCTGGAAGCGGCTGAAGCCGCCAAGCTGTTCAAAGAGTTCCTCTAGCGCCATCGTGGTCCGAGGGTGGGTGGAGTGGGGAGGGGGGGGGGGTGGACGGGTTTCTCGGTCTCTCACGGCCTCAGACTGGGACAAATCTGCTCACTTT
>JBCEWB010180851.1:0-10000 GCA_039654565.1 Peronia peronii
TGTTGTTGTTGTTGTTGTTGTTGTTGTTGTTGTTGTTGTTGTTGTTGTTGTTGTTGTTGTTGTTGTTGTTGTTAGTTGTTAGTTGTTGTTAGCTGTTAGTTGTTGTAGTCAGTTGTTAATTGTTGTTGGGATTATAATGATTCTAAATGGCATTGGCGATGTACTGCGTGACATTATAATTTGTGACACTGGCTCATAGAGGAATACGATAGTCAAAATTCAAATAACACGGTGGCAATAATCCCAAGGTTCATACAACTGAGGTATTTTGTTTTATTTACAATTGGAGGAGATGGATGTATGATATCAAAATTCAAAATTGACCTAGTTAGCGACAAGTCATGATGTATCTGTCACCCAATCGAAACTGTATAACTATAGCACTATCATTGCTATTTGTGTGTGACTATCTATGATGTTACTGAAATTTCATGCTATTAAAAGCACCTATGACATCAACAAGTATGTTCGCCACTGACACTGCTAAAGTTGTCTGATATCTGTGATGTTACTCATATCAGTGATGGTATGAGAATGTTTGTCTGTGACGCAGTTAAAACCATCAGTGATATTCCTGAGACTGGATTTTATGTTAAAATGTGTGCTAAAACTTGAATGTGACGCTGTTAAAACTATCTGTGTTGTTACTGAGAATATACGTCTTTGATCTTTACCACGAATAGGTGGCCAATCTCCAGCATCAGAAGAAGACGCTGGAAGATGCTGTAGCCGTAGAGCGGAATCGTGCAGCCGACAACATCCAGCAGCTGGAGAAGAAGCTGAGAGACGTGCAGGACATGCTGGTGGTCAAGATGAGAGAGGTGACCACGGCCAGAGAGGCCAGCATCCCGCTCAAGGCAGAGATCGAGACACTGAAAGCTTTATTGGAAGAAGAGGAGAGAAGGTGAGGGAATCACTTATCATTCGTGGCATGATGGACTCAGCCATCCACTAAATTTACTTCAAAGATAAATTTAACTAAAACTGAAACTTAAACATCTTTAGAAGACCCTCTTCAGGCATATTACAAAAGTTGAAAACCTCTATCATTTCAGTTTGGATTTAGGACAAAATTTGTAAATAGATTTTTGATAAACCGATTTACTTGCTCTCCTGTAAAATTTGATGTTTTGGTATATGACTGATTTCATCATGCCATCAACGATTTTTATGTGTATGCATGTGATATTAGTTATCGCTTTCACTGTCAAAATTTCGAAGTTTATTTTGTCATCTTATTTATCATTAGGTTTATATCAGTGAATTTTTTTACAGTTGTTGAAAGCTCACACTGCTTCTGCCTAGAGTTTTCATGTCACTAAATAAACGTTGTGTTAGCCTGATGGAAGGGCTAGATATAAGAGTGAAATTTTCAGTGATAAAATATCTGGCAGTGAGAGGGTTAATGGAAATACATTAATTAATGTAATATCGTCTACAACACTAATTAAAATCTATTTTGTAACAACTAGTTAAGAATCAGTCTGTAAAACTTAATAAACAGATAGTGTGTAACAACTGATTATGATATTGTCTGTAACAAATTAAATAACAACTAGTGTGTAACAACTAATTAATAATCAGAAAACAACTGATTAAGATGCAGTCTGTAGCAACTAATGAACAACTAGTTAGAGAACAACTGATTAAGATATAGCCTGTAACAAATAATGAACAACTAGTTAGACAACAACTGATTAAGATATAGTCTGTAAAAACTAATGTGTAACAACTAGTGAGCAACTAGTTAGACAACAGCTGATTAAGATATCGCCTGTTACAACTAGTGAACAACTAGTAAGACAACAACTGATTAAGATATATCTGTTACAACTAGTGAACAACTAGTAAGATAACAACTGATTAAGATATAGCCTGTAACAACTTATGAACAACTAGTTAGATAACAACTGGTTAAGATATAGTTTACTAAACTTATGAACAACTAGTCTGTGGCAAACAAATGTAACAACTACAGTGTATGTCTGTGGACAGATTACGAGTGCCCCTGGGTATTGTCTCTGCCTCTGTGGTGCAGACCAGTGTGCCAGCCATGCCGACCACCAGTCAGATCATGACCACCAGCTCGCTCAACGCTCTCAAGGCCGCCACCCCTCTAACGCAGCCATCCAGCACCATCTGCACCAGCAATGTCCAGACTCTGGCTGACTACAGGAGGTCGTCCACAGCCCTACAGGAAGTCACCGCCAACTCAGCCTCGCTGACCGGTCCAGGTCTCACACAAGATCAGCTGACGCTACCGGCCTACACTGTGAGCACGACCTCCCCTGCCCCGCCGGCCACAGTGGCAGTACCCACTTCCTCCTCAGCAGCTGAAACGGTGGCGGTGTCCGCTAACTTCAGTTATAGTCCCGCCTATGCCGGTGTTTCAGGTAAACAGATGTTGGGTCACTGTGTCACAGTGACAGAAGGTCGTAACTTTTTGTCCTTTTAATATATCATCACATGCAACACTTTTTTTTTAAATTTGACATTTTTCTTTTTCTTCCTCTCAGGGGTTTTCAAATTTCTTTCATTTGTATTTTGTGTCAAACAGTGTCAATTAATTGTGACAGAAGATACAAATAAAATAGATTTGAAAACATATGTAGAGAAAGATAAGGAAAAATTTCTATTTTTTTTTTTAAATTAGGGGGGAAAGAGTCATGACCTTTTCTCATGAAGTCATATTTGCATTGCTTTAGTAAGATTAAGGCTTATTTTGCCCTTTCAGGTAGCTGCCTTGGTTCAGTTTCTAGCCCTCTGCATTCGTCTTTTTAATCATCCGTCCTTCACCAATTTCTGATTATCTGTCTGTTCATTGAGTTGTCCATCGAGCCACCACCCACACAATTGTTTATCCATTTACACATCCATTCATACATCTTCCATCCATCCTTCCACTCATGCATCCAACCATACATTCATCCGCTCATTTATTCATCGATCTATCCACCATCTATCCATCCATAGTATAAACAGCAATACAGTACATCTATCCATATATCCATTCAACCACCACCCATCCCCCTCATCATCCATCCATATTCCATCCATCCATCCATATCCATCTGTCCATCCATCTATATTCACCATCCATTCATCCATCCATTCATCCATCCATCCATCGCCACCATCCATGCATTCATCCATCCATCCATCTATCTCCACCATCTATCCATTCATCCATCCATCCATCCATCCATTCTACTATCTATCCATCCATCCATCCATCTCCACCATCCGCCTATCCATCCATTCATCTATCCATCCATCCATCTATTCATCCATCCATACATTCATCCATCTATCCATCCATTCATCCATCCATACATCCATCCATCTATCTGTCTATCTGTTCATTCATCTATCTATCCGTCCATCCATCTATCTGTCCATCCATCTATCCATCCATCCAGCCACCAATCCATCTCCACGATCCATCAATCCAAGCATCCATCCATTCAGTTACTTGTCAGAAGTCCATTGTGGTCAGTTCTTGATTTTAAAAATGTGAAAACATTTCATGATCCAACTCGCATAACCCAGTTTAACAAGGATTTTATTTATCGTTTTTTCTTTCAATAAAATGATAAACATAAAATAGTAATCAACATTATAATGAACTGGTGAATGGTATGAAAGCCTTTTGTCATCCAACTCTTAGAGCTTAAGTTTGCAAACAGAAATTTTATTCATTGCTCGTTAACTTTCAATGAAATAAATCACAATGTAGTAATGATAATTTTATAGAGATGTCGTAAATTTAAGACAGGCTGTTTATAGGCAACTAACTTAAACACTAATCATCATCATCATCATCATTTTACGAAAAATGTCTCAAAATTAAGACGACTGTCCACCGGCAACTAATCAAATACACCAAAAAAGTTGAAAAACAATACGAAGAATTTTAAATCCTGTCCTATCCCTTCTCTATTTTTTCTCTTTTGCTCTTTCATAGTCATCATTTGTGTCTGTGCTTTTTGTATGTGTTCGTGTGTATGTCTTGCTAAGTGTATCTTGGCTTTTCTCAAAATTTGGCTTGCAATTTTCTCTTCTGAATCATCCTGTGCGTGTTCAAAATGATGGTAAATATAAGTCTCTAAAAACTATGTTCTGTCTGTTTAAATTTGTATTGCCTTTTTTTTTAAAGTCTGAAGAGCTTTAATGTTTAGAAACAGAACCGTATCAATATAACATAAAGGTACTCATTTTGGTGTGGAACATCTTTTTGTTATATTGATACTCAAGCAATTAACCACCGACTGTTTTGCTCATCATAATATATTCCAAACTGTCTATGGAGACGATAAATACAATCATCATCATCATCATCATCATATACATATAGTGAATTGCTGAACCTCTTTGGACAGGTACGGCCAGCCAGCTCTATCCATATGTGCCCTCCCCTCCCCTCAACACTCTATACATACCAGAGGCCTTACGCTCCAACTGTGCGGACGAAGGTTCCATGGCCTATGATGCCGACTATGGTGCGGGACTGCCAGACTACGAGCTGTACATGCAGGGCATCTCCTTGCCCATGACCGGCCCGCGTTATCTGTATGAGGCCACGCCGAGTGTCAATCAGTTGCACATTGACTCCTCGCCACCTCTGACCCCGCGAGCCGCTGCTGCTGCTGCTGCTGTGGGGCCCGTGCAAGGCAGAGCCAAATCCGCACCAGGTAGTTCTAAATTCTGTCCTATCCCTTCTCTATTTTTCTCTTTTGCTCTTTCATAGTCATCATTTGTGTCTGTGCTTTTTGTATGTGTTCGTGTGTATGTCTTGCTAAGTGTATCTTGGCTTTTCTCAAAATTTGGCTTGCAATTTTCTCTTCTGAATCATCCTGTGCGTGTTCAAAATGATGGTAAATATAAGTCTCTAAAAACTATGTTCTGTCTGTTTAAATTTGTATTGCCTTTTTTTTTAAAGTCTGAAGAGCTTTAATGTTTAGAAACAGAACCGTATCAATATAACATAAAGGTACTCATTTTGGTGTGGAACATCTTTTTGTTATATTGATACTCAAGCAATTAACCACCGACTGTTTTGCTCATCATAATATATTCCAAACTGTCTATGGAGACGATAAATACAAACTTAATCAGTCATTGTCGACCTGTAAGGCCCATATAAAACTGAACTGAATTGTCGACCTGTTTCAGCCAAAGATCGCACGCCAGCTGTCACAGAGGGCAAAGCCGAGGACGCAACAACAGCAGCAACAACCGTTGGTATTACCCGAGAGAAGAACGCCAATCTGATCCCAACCAACTTGGGCTGTGGCCGAGACTACTTCGAGGAGATGTTCCAGGACCTGCAGAGAGAGACTCTCTTCCCCAAGACCAGACCCAAGAGCAGCCCTCTGGAGCGACGGATGCCCTCCTCCTTCCACGACTACACCGTGTCCACATCAAGGTAAACCTCTACGTGACTTTGTTCTGCTGAGAGATAAGATGTGCACACAGAAAACATGACAAGAGAAATTGGAGCAAGGAAACACAGAGAGAAAGAGGGAGAGAGAGGAAGTGGAAAGAGAAAAAAAATTAGGGGACAATATAGAAAGTGAGATAGTGGAGAATAAAGGGAGAAGAGAAAACGATGATAAATTTAACACCCCAGAGTTGAGCGAAAGATAGCTAGATTTTTTTTCTGGCTTGGACCAGGTCTCATGCACTCTCATTTTTTTTTTGTGTGTGAAATAAAATCGGTGGCTACCAACTGTGATCGATTTTATTGAAGGGCTGAAATGAATTGCAGTTTTCAGATATACTTTGGCCTATATCTGTGGACGATGTGGTCAGCGGTTTCCCTTACATACAATCATCGTATATGACTACATTTCAAAATACACATACTGACACTCATTTTATGTGCACACATGCAGTGGGAAACATGTAGATACTGAGCCCTGCCCAAGGAACATATCTCACAATGGACGGTCCTCCAGACAAAAGTCGGTCTGGCAAAAAAAGAAATCAGGTCGATAAATTGTCTGATAATATGTCCAGCTGTGAAGGAATTCTTCATCCTGACATGCTTCCAGAGGTGTGTCACGCAGTTTCGTGTATGCAGCTTACATCATGTAGGATTTGCACAGTAACTGCATAAACACGGACTTTCAGCTAGTATAAAGCAAGATGTTTTAGAGATAAGAAATTCATGAGCCAAAAGATGATGTTTGTATTGTACCATTGAGAGGGAGTGTATCAGGAACATTGCAATGATCTGCAGATCTGTTCATAGCTGTTAACAGAGTCAAGCCTGATGAAAGACGTAAATACATTATCTTTCAAACTGCTCATTAAGTGTTTGTATGAGTTGTTAGATATATATTAGGAGTTACGTAATCATAGGTTTATATACCAATCTACTATCTCACCGTAGCTTACAGTAAGCATATGATAATCTTTTTTCTATAGCAAGCCTACTTATATTCCAAATACTGACTTCGCCTTTGCCTTTACCGCGGATTGCAGGTTTCTGACAGGTCTCTTCTCCTTGCTTTCACTCTTCAGGCATGGTAATTGTTCCATCATGATTGATTTGCTGAAGCAAAGTTTTACTTTGTTCTCCACATGGGCATATTACTTTGTACTATCATGATAAATAACTATGATCACACCAATCATTTGCTGCAAGTCATTTACTCCCGAGCAATGGAGCATATTACTTTCCTCCGATATGTACCAGTACGTTACGCCATAGTTTGCACTAAACACAATACATTAATCTGTGGGTCAGGAGAAAGTGCAGGAGATGTAAGACCAGAACTATAGACCATTAGCCAAGAGGTTATCTAAGTCCACTACCAATATTGACCTTTTACATATTCTTAGCAGAGGTCAAATCCGGTTAGCCCAAGTAGTGCTTCCATGAGTCATACCCCCACGTGGCTTGCCTAGCAACCGCAGTTGCTAAGGACCCGGTGGCCTATAATCTTAAGCACAGCTCGGTGAGATTAAAACCTGACCAGCGGCACTAATCTCCGGATTTACTCGGCATTCAAGTGGAGTGATTTCCCTTAACTGACTGCATTAGGACTGCACCTGTGCCAAAGTGACCCAAATTGACATGACACCCAAGTGTCTCGCAGATCACTTGTGCTCCTGACTCTCTGTGAAACGGTCCGTAATACGGTGTAATCGGCAGAGCTGTGGACATATGGGGACACAAATAACCTGAGTTCGTTTTTTTGCACTTGGACGGAGAACTTTGCATTTAGGTAGTTTCTTCTTGTGCAATCGGGTTGTGAGGGCTGTGCTCTTGGTTCGAACACGGGACGCCATAATTTCTAATCAAAAATTTGTATCCAGTGTGGTAAATGCGAGAAACTGGTGTCACATATCGGCTTATCTGTTCTTTAGGAAGTTTCCTCTGCAGAAAAATCCCATGTCTGTTACTCCATATCATTATTTGTGTTACCTTTGAATGGATGCGATGATGATTTCTGAACTCATTTCAAATGGAAATGGTGAATGTTTTTATCTATCTGGGCTAGATCTCGACTTCCAGTGAATTTTTTTCTTTTAACTGGACGTACGCGTGTGTTTTGCCGGTATCTGGAGCTCAGGCCTGAACTTTCTATGTATGATTGTACTTCCGGTTTAGGATATGTATTTTAATAATTTCCCTCCCTTACTTTTCTTGGTCTTTCTTTTCTTTCATTCTTCTCTCTCTCTCCCTCTCTCTCTCTCTCTCTCTCTCTCTCTCTCTCTCTCTCTCCTTTTTCGTTGACAACCTTTAACCATAGACATGGACAAACCTCTCAGATAATTTTAAGATTCCGTCATTGTTCTGGCTTTGCTGGCTTTTGTGTCTTTTATGTTGTTGCTGCTGCTACCATTATTTGCTTTACGCATACTAGGGATAAACAAATGTAATACTGTGTGTAAATACCGTTCTTAAAGTTCTGTTGCTTTCCGGTTCGGCCAGTGATAACGATGTTTGATATGGGCTCAAATGTTCATTGTGGGTGTTGCCGTGGAGATGGCAATGCATATGCTGACGATTATAATCTTGTGCCGGTACTGAGCAGCAATCCATACCAGTTCTCAAAAGAACATATATATCAGAATAATATTTATCCCTTCTTTGATCTAGAATGTATGCATACTTTGATATGTAAATATTCGTCCTGGGGACATGTCTTATTAAACGTGTTTATCACATTGTTAATCAAACGGAATCGCATAATAATACTGGCTTGTGGTAATACCGGAAAAATTAGCCATTTGCGTAATATGACAATGACACCATACTAATGCAGCACTCAATTTTAAAAACAACAAACTAATCAAACAATGCTCAGCACCTTAACATCAGGTCATATCTTCACTTCAGTTACCTGCACAAGTTTGGCCAACTGGAGAAAGTGACCACTAATCGGTGCCCTGGCTGACTGGTTGGTGGGCCGCGCAAATAGCTGGACATTGTCCAAATGTCCAGTGCCAAAGTTGCTGTATTGATCCTAATCAAACTTAACAGCAGTAACCACGTCCTCTGTTTGTGCAGTCTGGGGCCATATCAGAGATTAAGGCGGTTTGCGCTAGCACTAACTCTCACTTAGGGTGTTGAGTAAATATTTCAGTCCTCCACAATTGTACAAATACGTTTTCGTGGAATGCTCCAGCACATGCCGTTTACATAACGGCTGGGAATTGGACTGGTCAAAAAGCAAGTCAAATACTGTGTTGGCAGTAGAGTAGAATGAGCATTACTTGGAGTGATAAGGTCAGAAAATATCAACTCAAAGCAAGGGAAAAGATTTATATTTATATAGCATTTTGAGAAATTAAGACAGTTCTAAGAATAACAACTAGTAGGACTGGATTTTGTTGATGCCTGTGAATGAACAGGATTTTGAACAAAGAGCTTTGCATTCCTTACAAAAACCGTTCTTTGCACCCCATTTTTCCAGTGCATTATTGCCTAGAAAGCACACTGGAACCATGTCATATTGAAATTCATGGGGCCTGTACTGAATTTCCCATTGATAAAGCAAGAATGATGATGAGCAACAGTTGAATTCTTTGCTACTTTTGATTCATGCCCATGTTATTAGAGCTGACTTTTTTCCCACCTGTTCTCAGCACTGATCTGTAGTTTGTTAGTAAATCACAGTCAAACGTGTCTCTTCAATCGTTCTGCCTGTCTGTCTGTTAATATGTCTTTCTTTCTTCCTTTTTGCCTCGCGGCCGAGTCAACTGTTTGCCTATCTGTCTGTCAGTCTGCTTGCCTGTCTATCTGTCGGTCTGTCTGTCAGTTCGTATGTCAGTCCGTCTGTCTGTCTACCGGTCAGTCAACCTACCTGTCTGTCTGTTGATCTATCTGTCCGTCTGTCTCTCTATCTAGTCTTCCGTCTGTCTGTGTGTCTGTCTATCTGTCTGTTTGTCTACCTGCCTGTAAGTCTGTTTGTCTGTCCCTGTCTGTCTGTCTATTTGTCCGCCGGTCCCTCTACTGAAATGCATCCGCTGGCATCCCATGAGTTTTGTGAAAGTTAAGTTAAATACTGAGATTCAGGGTTACAACGCCATCTGCATTTTACAGCAAAATAAAAGTGCACTGACTAAAATTTTGATCTTCTTCCAACATAGCTGTAATAATGTCTTTCGCACTGCTCTGACACACCGGGTTCTCAGCTGAAGGCAAAACCTGTGATTAGCTTTTGTCGTGACAGATCAGTTTGCCAACACTTCACGATTATTTCTATTTTTCCATTTATTCTTCCTTGTCTTATCGGTCCTAATCCCCTGTCTTGTAATTATTGCTCTGTTTTTTTCTCCAATCCCCTGTTCACGCCATCTTATCTTCCTCAAGCCAGTTATTGGTTATCTTAGTGGCTTCTATCGGACTGCCTAAGTCTCTTGGTCTTCTTGACACTGCTCAATGTGTGTCTGTTTATCTGCATGTTACGTTTCTCTGTCTATCTATCTATCTATCTATCTATCTATCTATCTATCTATCTATCTATCTATCTATCTATCTATCTAT
>JBCEWB010180862.1:0-10000 GCA_039654565.1 Peronia peronii
TGTTTTCTTCTCAGTTCCAAGGGGGCTATTCCCGTTACCACTTCCAGTGCCTGTGTATTACTGTTTTTTGCTGCTCCCGTTATTGTACGTAAGGCTTGGTTTTGAACTTTGTCTAACTTTTCCTTACTTCGCTGCCCCGCCTTACACTATTGCTCCATAGTCTAGTTTCCCTAGTATAAATGTCTTGTTGGCCATGAGTAGGCATTTCTTGTGTAATCCCCAACCTCTTCGTTTTATGTATTTTAACATGTTTAGTCTTGAAGTTATTGACTGTTCTGCTTACCACTTCTATGGGTTCCCCTTCTATCGTTAATCTGGCCTTTTGGTTTTTTTTTTCGCTCTCTGTGGTCTAAATATCATCGCTGTTGTTTTTCTTGCATTTATTCTTAGTCCCCATTTTTCCATACATCTTATTATTCTGTCTATATTTCTTTGCATTACAGTTTGGACTCTCCCTATGTTTCCGTCTGATACCGACCGGGCTGAGTCGTCACCTAATTGCGAAAGGCTGATTGACTCTCTATCTATTTCTTGTTCCAACTCGTTTATCAAAATTGTAAAAAGCATAGGTGAAAGTACCGGTTCCTGTGGTGTTCCGTTTTCTTGTGTGAACGTTTCCGATAGTTCATTATTTACCCTAACTTGATATTTACGATCATTTAGGAATGCTTCTGGATAATTTGCTATCGGTCCGGTTATTCCCATCTTCTTTGTTTTATAGATTATTGCCTCCCTCTAGCAGCTGATGTCATACGCTTTGGTGAGATCTAGCAAAACAGCAAGTGTTATTCCTTTATTTATGAATCCTTTTTTTGACTTCGTGCTCCAATTTTACCAGCTGGTCCGTTGTGCTACGGTTTGATCTAAAGCCAGACTAGCATTTGCTGTAAAGATTTTCTTTGTCTAAATGGTATTTTAGCCTGTTGTTAATTACTGTTTCCATCGCTTTTCCAAAATGTGATGTTAACGATATGAGCCTGTATGACTTAACATCTTGAGGGTCTTTCCCTGGTTTTCATAGGGGTATTATGGTTGCTGTTTTCCAGTTCTCGGGGACTTTTGCTTGCTTTAGTATCATATTAAACAATTTACTTATTTGTTTATTTAGTTTTGGGAATGATTCTTTTATCATTTTGTATACTACCCCGTCTACTCCTGCTGCTGTATTTTTCTTCCCTTCTACTGCTATCCTTATTTCTCGTTGTGTTATTTCCTTGTTTAAATGTTCGTTATGTGTCTTAGATTCCTTATCTAGTTCTTCATTTAGTTCTTCAATCAGCTCCTCTCTTCTTTCTACTTCTGTTAACCCTATGTCCGCGCTGGAACTGGTTCTATAAAATGTTTTGGCCAAAATTTCCGCATTTTCCTTATCTATTGCCGCTATTTCTGATTTCTTTATGACATTAAATGATCTATCCCCCGTTTTACTTTCTAGAAGGTTTTTTAGTTTTTTTCCCCCCCAAATTTCTGTTGTTGACGTGTGGAGGTTTACTGTGCTACATCCGTCTTTAAAATGCTTTTGTTTCTCCGCTTGTATGATCTTGTTTGGTCCGTTCCTGATCTTTTAAAAATTTTCCCTATTTTCCCCCCATGGATATTTTTCTATTTCTTTGTAATGTTGTTTCCTCGTGTTTACCGCTTGATTGCCTTTTTTATTTTTATTCCACCACGATACTGCTCTTGCTTGTGTTGTTCCTTTGCACCTACCTGTATGTTCCCTATCCCTTCCTGCTGTGCTTTTGTCCGCTGCTTTTATCACTGTTTCTGTTATTGTCTTTTTTAATTCTTCTATGTTGAGCTGTTCCCATTATTTTAGTTCTCCTTCTTGTGCTATTATTTCTCTATACTTTGCCCTGTTTCTCTTCTTGTATGTGTTCTTAGTTATTCTTTTTTCACTTACTGTTATTGTACTCCTATAGTTGGTTAAAAGTTTAGTTATATTCGCAGGTGGTCTGATGTTGTGTCTTTCTATTTCTTGTTAATGTCAGGTCTTTTGCGGTATCTCTTTCTGTCCTGCTTCCTAGTCTTGTGATTATTCCCATGCTTAATAGTATTAGGTCTTTTTCTTTGATGAATTCCTCTATTAATTTTCCTCCCCTATCCTCGGTGCTACCTCCCCATAGTGGGTTGTGACAGTTTAAATCTCCCAATAGGAATGTTTTTTTTTTGGTCAGTGTCTTATTAATTTCAGTAATGTCTTTCTCCTTTGGTGGGCCTTTAGGTAAACATAAATTTATGGTTCTAAATATCTCGGTGTCTATCCACTGTCCTTCTACGTTTTCCGTTTTGATTTCTCCGTGATTCTTTATTTGTATGTTTTTATGTATTGCTGTTATTAATCCTCCTCCCCTGCTACCTATTCTGTCATTTCGGACGATGTTTGTGTCATTTATCCAAATATTTTTGCTTGGTTTTAATTTCGTTTGCTGGATGTAGGCTATGAGTTCCTTCCCTCTTGTTGTTTCCTGTATTAATTTTTCTATGTCCTCTACTCTTCTCCCACAGCTCCACTGTATGATTTTAGTCATTGTTTGGTTAATCTTCAGTTTTGGTTGTTGTTTTGCGGGCCTCAGTTGTTTCTTTTTTTTTTTTTATCTCATTTTCTTTCTTTGCAAAAACTCGTCAATATTATTATTTTGCCCGCATGCCGCTGCACCATATTAATTAGTTCCGTTTTAATCAGTGCTTGTTCTCTTTCTTGAACTCTTTCAGTCATTCTTACAACTGGCCTATTCTCGTATCTCCCCACCTATTGCTTCATTTCTATTCCTTACTTTTCTCGCCTCTTCGATTAGTAATCTAAACTCACTGTTTATTTCTTCTTTGGCTTCCTCGATTTGCCTCAGGTCGTTAGCCAGTCCTTCTCTTGCTCGCTGAATTTGCTTTTAAGTTATTTCTAGACTAAATCTATTCTCTGTCTCCTCACTTTGGTTTCTTTTTGGACTGGTTGTTTTTGCCTCGCTTCTTGTTTCTTCTATTCTTACGTTTACTCGCGGACGGTCCTCTCCCCCCTCTCTTTGTGTTTCTCACTATAGAACTATTTCCTTCAGATTCACTGGATCCATATTTTATTAACCGTACACGCTGTGGAGCACATTGTCACAGTGCACGTTTGTGCTACAAACAGAACAACTGATTAGCCTATTTTTTGTATGGCTGATTCCTGCTGAAATGTAGTCCTCATGTTATTGAGCTCTGGGCAACTTACCTGCACTCCCCTAGTGAATATGCTCTTGAGGACATTATATGTTATGTATGTTGGAAAAGTGAACATTTAAAAAAAAATAATAACATGATTGCCCTCTATTAAACTATCTGAAAAGCTGATACAGTGGAAATAGGTGCATATTATTATAAATTTCTCCGGAGTTCTGCATAAAATGTTATATGAATGTGTAAGAACTGGTAAAAACTAACAGTCGGTGTTTTGTAACGAATATAATATAAATGTAAATATTATATAACTTGGAAAAAAAAGAATGGAACGATGATAATGCTATTTAGGTCTACAGTGTTGTATCATAGGTCAAATAATTACTCATCAATACATATTTAGCTATACTTTGTGTTTTAATAACAATTTTATATTTCCTACCGCATATTTGCGTACTGTGCTTGATCTAGCCCTACTAGATTTTCTTTTGAAATCTGCGGCAGCTGTTCTTCTGATTTCTGTGTTCAGGGGACTCACTCAGTGAATTTCTAACACAATCTGTGATGTTTGGATCTTTTCTTTTGAGTTAGGATGCTGAACAACAAAGTTTAAAGCTGTTCTCTCTCTACTGAGTTCCCCGGTAGCAATCAAGGGGCTACGCTCGAGTTTCGTGCTGGCGATATAGCAATAATTTCTTACACACCAGGATATGAATTTGATAACAATCTTTACAGAATAACCTCTACAATGGCGGAAGGTCTGACAAACCAAAAACTTCATTACTTTGAAATCGTTCCTTGTGGATTGCCACTGGAGTAGTGTGATAGTAATGTTCACGTGTCCGTCATTGGTATTATCTGTTTATTATCATGTATGCTAATATGTCAGCTGTGGCATCGAAATTAGACAGAAAATAATGAAGGCCATTCACTCCAGTTGTAACTGAAGCAGTTTGTATATCATTGACCCTTTGTGATTGCCACTGTTTACGTGTAATCCAGCTGTTCTGTATCTGTGACTCTGCTTTGAAGATCCTTTCCCAGTATTAATCCAAATGACTTGCCGAGCTGTGAACATAATTATTTCAAGTCCACTGATTCAAGTAGCATGAGCACACATAAAATTGTTCTGTGGATTTTTTCTCATTGTCTTCAATGGGGTGCATTTTCACTGTCCAGATCTCTGCTGGTTTCAATGTCATTCATTTTATTCCTCTGAAATTATAAATGCCTTGTGTACATTTTGTAAACAGTGCTGATGAATGTTTGAAATGGACATCATGGTCTGTCAACAACAAATCCATTCCAACAAGAGTGTAAATTTTCAGTCATTCTCCATGACGCTCATGATCTCTCTCGACATGGCCGATAAAGTTTGCCAAAACAATCTTCAGTTAGATGTTCATCTTCTTATTGTCAGCGCAATTTCTGATATCGTAACTAATATAAATGTCAAATAAATTAAAGACATTTTTTACGAAGACTAGAAATTCTTTGAAATCTGAATACTTTTTGTACATTTTGTAAAGGAAATGTTTCTGTTGTTGTTGTTGTTGTTCAGGTAAGTTATACATACGTTTTTCAAAAGCAGGGGAATCCGAAATACAGACTCACTTCAACAAGCGACAGCCAGAAAATGAGAAAACTGGTAAGGGAACAATGGATGATGAGTTACAGGAGATTCTTGAGGTGTTATTCGAGCGGAAGGTTGAACTCGTCATTTGATCATCCTTTTTTCATGACACTTTATTATTTTCTACTGTGACAAGGAGACTGAATGTTCAATAGGCCAATTGTTTTGATGTCAGATATGTAGTCATTGTTGTTTTTACAGGGATAAGATTATACGATATCGTATCACATTGATTTTCTCTTACTGCTCACTATCGCTTCTCTTTCACAGTCAACAAGGAGCAATGCAGATGGATAAGAAGCTGAAACACGACAAGTGGATCGTTGTGACATCCATAGTCTTACCAACAGATGACGTCAAATTTCTGGCCAACATCACCGGCTGGAGAGTGGTGGTGGTGGGAGACACCAAAACGCCTAAAAACTGGAGGTTTGGATAAATAATGTCTCCGTGTTTTCTTAGATTCATAGCACCGTGAACCTAACAGATTGCTGGTCTTATTTTTCAGTATATTTCTAGATTTCAAACAAGCAAACGAACAAATAAAAACAAAAGTAAGCTTCTGTTGAACTGATAGTCATTTCAGATAGATGGATGATAAAGTCGGAGTTAATAGACATGATTGATACTGTAAGGGACTCCAGTAATGTGGTCTCTCGAGAAACAAGTTAGTGCACATTTTCGGACTTTGATGATGTGTCTTTATTACAGTGTATTATTATTATTACATGTATTTCCAATAAGTCTACAACTGTTATAGGGTAAAATGGCAGACTTTATCGTTGCTGTTGATAATGTTATTATTTTTGTTGCTGTTGGCAATGTAGTAAATAGTGACCTTTCAGTATTAGAATAGTTTAGTCTTTCTCAGCTTGAATTTGTCTAATACCATGGAGAAAGAACAATGAGTGGAAAGATTTTAAACTTGTGAATATTCTGTCCTGTAATACTTTATCCACCTATTTTTTAAAAACTACTTTAAGCCTGTAAGGCAAAGAGGTCATTAAGGAGGGAACATGCAGAATATGATCATTTAAATGGTTTTTTTTTTATGTTGTAAATTGTAGATATTTGTGTAGTATTAAAATTATCCTGCGACTTAAAAATACGTGGAGCAAATGCCTGACGAAAATAACATTTATATCTCCTTGATCTTTTGATGTCTGGTTATGTTTGTTTTGGGCTATTTCATAATATAATTCTTTTCATATCTAACACAGCCACCCAAACTGCGTATACTTGAGTGTCGGTGACCAAGAAAAAATGGACTTACATATAACGACCCGACTTCCGTACAGAAGCTATGCCAGGAAAAATGTGGGCTACCTGTTTGCTTTGGCTCATGGGGCGAAGGTCATCTATGAGACAGATGATGATAACAGGTATAATATAAAATTCAGATGCATTATGAATTTCCCTCTTGTGTCAGGCTGATTATCGTGCACCGAATTCGTTATTTCTCAGAGCTTTCACATACGCTATGCCGAAACAGAAATTGAACAGATTTCAACTACGTTGTCTTCGCCGTATTCTCTGCATGAAGTAAAGCGACAAGTAACAGACGCCAAGCTCCTCATACGTGCTGGTCCTCTCACAATGCGCACATTGCTAAGACATCGAAGACGACGCTGGTTGGGCCATGTTCGACGGATGGCAGATGGTCGGATCTTCAATAATCTAATTTACCATGAGCTCCGGCAAATGACCCATTGGCTACTATTCGCGGCGTCTCAAGAATGTCTGCAAGTGAGACTTGAAGGCTATCGAGATATATTACAACAGTTAGAAAGACTCAGCCACTGATCGCAATGTATGATACAGCGTGCTCTAGAACTTGCTGAACAAAGGCGGGGTGAGGATCCACAAACAGGCTAAAGGAAAGCGGACCATGTAAAAAGATATGAACCTTCAATGACAGACTTGCTACCATCCACGTCTCCAGTGCGATAGAGGCTGCTATTCCCGCACTGGTCTTATCAGCTTCACAAGTGTAGACACGTCCCTGAGACATAGCTAGATTTCTGTATCTATGGTCGCCAGGGACCGACAAAGGGCTACTGCTATTACAAAATGTCATTTCTAATGTCTCAGAAATTAATCAATGGCTAAAATGTGAACAAGTATTAGTTAAAAGTTTTCTTGTATTATGGTTTAACGGCTCATTATTTCGTTAAAAGATACATCAAAGAAAGCGTATCAATTGAATGACCCTTCAAAGAATGTAAAAAGAAGTTATGAAAAGATATGATTATGTAAACATGCGGTTTGCTATGTGGCCCGCTGCATGTAAGCATTTTCCTGTCGCCATGTTTAATGTCTCCAATACATAGTCTAGGATCACGTGCAATACGTATTTTCGTATGTCAGAAGGGATTAAAATTAATTATGTTTTTTCTGGTACCTAGTTAATAATTAATGAATGTGGCAAGTTTTTTTCTTCTTATATTCAGCACTACAGTCGTGTGTCATGTAAGAGAAGAAACATTGTGTTTAGTGTTCTGCATTAGCTACCAGTCACAGAGTCAGGTGGCCAGTATGTCAAATATGTTCAGGGAACGAAACTAGGCTATAATCAAGCAGCCGAGTTATTCCTTTTTCCTGGGAATATAAGGTATGTTCTAAAGATTAAAAAAGCAAAAAAGAATCATTGTTGCTTTGTTTCTTTGAAACCTGAGCAATGAAAAAATTCTGAAATCAGATTTAGAACCCTCTGGTTGTGCTTGTAGTGTCTGTCTTTGTTTGCAACAACTGTGATGATGGTGAAACTGTGCAATAATGCTGTCACTTTTATCCTCAGCAGAGATGTAAACTGAATATCCATTCCAACTAAAGTTGATTAATAATGTTTTTATACCTGCATCAAAACACCCCCGGTTCAACTTCAAAGAATTAAATAACAAGAGGAACGCATGCACACCACATACAAATGAGCATATTGCTTCTTATAATCAGTCATAAACTCATTAATGGAATTATGAGTTTATTTGACGAATTTCCACCTGAACATTTGTACAAGATTAGAGAAATCTCAAAAGCAGAATATATATATATATATGTGTGAGTACTAATCCAATTTTTAGGTACATTTTTTTTATTTTTGTTCTTCAGATTCGGTTGTCTTCTCAAAAATGAGAGACAGTGTGCGTTATATAACTTCAGAATTGCGCTTTTCGAACTGCCATGGGCAGGATTAGAATATTGTTCAAAATAAAGTTGTTCACTTTTAGTTCAAACTTTTATCTGTCCTAGTTATTCCAAGGGTGATTCCCTTATCAAATCAAGAGAGTGTTCAACGTTAGATTGGCATTGTGTTGTGGGGGCAGAGGAGACTCCTGTCCCTACTGAAGAGACTAGTGACGAATGCCAAACCCATTGCCAGGATCAGCAGATCAGAACTAGTTGTGTAAAGATGGTTGGTGCCCCTATAAAAAAGCTGTCATTGAAGGGAACGCAAAATGATATAAACATAAGAACAATTTGCCATTTGCTATTCTAGAAACAATAAAACCTGTCTTCAAAGTCTTACAGAGGCTCAGCTTTTGAGGAAATATTTTGAAAGATACACTTAAAATACAAATGAGGGTATGAATGGCACAGTATGGATATTAGCTGCCCAACACAAGAACCATGGTTCGACAGCAGTCAAGACAGCTCTTCCTTGTGCAGATTCTATTTTCAATGAAGGACCAGCTTCAATTATGCATGAACTGTCAGATATCAAGATATGCATGGGATTTCTGACACAAGCAAGCTGTAGTCAGGATGTACCAGGCAAGCCGGAATGCGTGCGAGGTCCTGTCAGAACATAGAATAGCCAGAAGAAAGGCTAGAGTGCATCTAGATGAGGAGCGACAACAGGATGGAAAATTTCCTTACTATGCAGGTGATCAGGAATGAAAACCAACAACAACAACAAGAGCAAAAACAACAGCAACAACAGAAAAAAGAGAGAGTAATTAACCACTGAATTGGCTGAAAAATCTTATAGACAAAAGTTTATGAAACCACGTCAGTTTTGTGGACTTAACTTTTGTGCTTCCATTATCTTATTTTATTTTTATTTTATTTCATTTTATTAAAAAAAAGATATTTGCAATTAATGTTAGCAAAATTTTGGTCAAAGTAACGTCTTCAGTATATTCTATTTTATTATATTAACTGTTACAGTTTTTGAGATAAACCATTGAAAATTAAAAAAAAAAATAAGAATGGACAAAAAGAGAAAAAAAAATTCTCAGGAAAAAAATTATTTAACGACAAATGTTGGACTAATTGATATTTTTTTCTACAACATGCAAACACTGTGTCATCGAAGAACAGTTTTTTAATGATTTTCATTTATTTATATATTTATTTACTTATTTATTTATTTATTTAATTATTTAAGAATATCAAGTGATTTGGGCAAATACTTCATTTAAAAATTCCGTGTAAAGTTGAACAAAAGGTAAGTTGGCTCGAACTATGTCCCGTCTGTCTTGATTATGTAACACAGATTTTGGGAGCGTTACGTTCTCATTTCTCACATTCCTCAACATTGCAACAACTTAACTTCGATGTGTTCATAGTTGAAATAAAACCATGTCGATTTAGTGGGTGAAAAGCTGAAAATGATTCATAAGATTCCTTCCCTGGAACTTACTTTATACAGTTTTGTTGTTGTTGTTGTTGTTGTTGTTGTTCTTTCTTGACGTTCACACATTAAAGTGCAATAAGTTGTTCTCCATGTAAAGTGAAGACTTACTCAAAAGAAGATACAATTTCTAATTATGGTAAATGAAACCAGATGATTAACAGGCTATGTTGTTTTTGCTATCAGACCACTAGACAGGCTGAATAGCTTCTATTTGAATCAAACGATGTCAGGACTTCTGTATGCTGGCAAAGAGGTCTTCAACCCCTATCGTCACTTCGGGCAGCCTACGCTATGGCCTCGGGGATATCCACAAGGACAAGTAGACAAGGATTTACCAACATTTTACAGGTAAGTTTTAAAACTCAGTCTCAGTGTACTGATTGTGTTTCAGACAGTTAGGTATCAAGACTAAAAGACAGGCAGACAGTAAAACCGACAGAAAACAACGCAACAACAAAATTAGACACTTAAGAAGATAGATCGATAATCAGACAATTAGACAGACGGACAGATAGATAGACAGATAGATAGATAGATAGATAGATAGATAGATAGATAGATAGATAGATAGATAGATA
>JBCEWB010180873.1:0-10000 GCA_039654565.1 Peronia peronii
TCACGTAGTATCCTAGGATCAGAACAATGGCGTTAGAGAACAGCTTCTGCTTGTCTGTCTGCCTGCCTGTCTGTCTGTCTCTCTGTCAATCTGTCTGTCTGTCTATCTGCCTGTCCATGTGCCTGTCCATCTGCCTGTCCATCTGTCTATCTGCCTGCCTTTCTGTCTGTCTGTCTCTCTGCCTGCAGGTCTGTCTGTCCATCTGTGTGTCTGTTTGTCTTCCTGTCTATCTGCCTGTCTGTCTGTTTGTCTGCCTTTCTATCTGTCTGTCTCTCTGCCTGCCTAACTGTCTGTCTTCATGTCTGTCTGCCTGTCTATATGTCTGTCTATCTGTCTGCATGTCTGTCTGTCTGTCTGTCTATCTGCCTGCCTGTCTGTCTGTCTGTCTGTCTGTCTGCCTGTCTGTCTAATGTCTACCTCTCTGTCTGTCTATCTGTCTATCTGCTGTCTGCCTGTCTGTCTACATGTCTATCTGTCTGTCTGTCTGCTGTGTGCGTACGTCTGTGTGTATCTGGTCTCTCTCCACCAACCAAACCATCTCCAACAGACAGAGATTAGCTGGTCGACAACATCAGCGTCCTTATCTTCACCGCCTTTCTCATTCTCGCCGTAAACCTCTAACTGTCCTAACTACAACATCACTTTTGACCATCAATAGAATAGAAAAAAAATAGTAAAAGCAGAGGAGGTCTAATTGTAAAAGAAGAAGGAGAAGCAGCAGCAAGTTCATCAACAGTAAGAACAACAACAACAACGACAACAACAACAACAACAACAACAACAACAACAACAACAACAACAACAACAACAGCGACCATCACCACCACCACCACCACCACAACAACAACAACAACAACAGCAACAGCAACAACAACAACAGCAACAACAACAACAACAAACAGCAACAACAACAACAAAAATAGAAACAACAACAAAAATAGAAACAACAACAAGAACCACAACAATAATAACAACAACAACAACAATAGAAACAATGACAACAACAACAACAACAATAACTGCAGTTGCAATAGTGACATAAACAATAATAGATCATCACAATCATCATCATCAGTTCCACATCATCACCATTAATTTACATAAATGTCTTAAAATATAAGACGGACAGTCTACCGTCAACTAACTCAATACATCTGAAAAAAAAAAAAACAGAAAAGAAAACAACCCAAAAGAACCAAACGACGATCTGGAGAGTTCTACATGTCAACCAAGGAGCTTATACTATAATACTGGAGAGCGGACTGATGACGTCACCTAATCAAAACATCCTGTGTGTCTCGCGTGCCAACACGGGACGCCATGGCCATGGAGGCGTTGCTATTTTGCTATGCTTGGCGTCCTTTACCACGCACGGAGTTTGTCTATTATGATCTAGTAAATCTTTTCTTGTAACCAAACGGGTCTTTTTTTTTTTTTTTTAAATCGAGAGCGACAACAAGGACAGATCACAACAAACTTGCAATCATGAGATACTGACAGTGTGAATTTCGTTCATTCGTGAAATTATGAACACGTGGTACCATAATAACAACGGCGTTAACTCGGTGTCTTTCCCTCATGGGCATGGCTCCACACTCAGCATGTCTGACCTCATCAGTCCACTCTCCAGTATAAGTAGTATAAGTTCCTTGATGTCAACAAAGTATGAGACTCGACACGATGAAATCAGGCGCTCGTCAAACTGAAGCGACCGGAGAAATCATCTGTTTTTCAACAGTGAACGAATTTTTAAGGCAATTTTGTTTTCCTCACAGAACCCTTCTATATCAATGTAAAAATGCATTTCAGAGTTAACTTTGCTGAAATAGATCGAGTAAAAGCCCAAAAATTGCAATTTAGCGGCATGGGCTAAGAAAGATTAATAAGGATTTACAAATGTGATCGGCCATTTTCTCACTAAATTGAGCTGCAGCAACAGGTCACCCCCATCGTCTTCAATTGCCAATAGCTCGACTTTTACTTAAGGTAGACGATTATAATTTGTTTCACACACAGAAAGGGAAATGGATAAACTTAACATTGGTACCAGTAACTCCATATGGTCAAAATTGGACGAGAGCCTGATTTCCTCGTGACGTCTCTCATACGGCAATGATGTTATACAGGCCATGTTTTTCAGCCTCTCGTTCTTTCTCAGGGTAACAAACGACACTTTCATCACTAACTCCGTCATCATAATCGTCAACACCATTTCACAAATTAATGTCTTAAAATTAAGACAGACGACTGCCTACCGCCAACTAATCCAATACAACAAAAGAGTTGAAGAACAATACGAAGGATTCATCCACACCCATTGTCATCATCTTCATCATCATCGTCTTCATTATCGTCTTAAAACCATCATCATTATCATCATTTTTCAGAGGTCTCTTGAAGTTGAAGGCAGCGATTCCTAACGGGCATCTGAGTCAGAGCCTGACTGTACAACAAACGATAAAAGATATCGATCTGGCAGTAAATCAAAATGAAAATATTGGGAGAATCCAACTTTCAAACTGTTTGGCCCTTCTTCAGGACAGCTGAAGGACCGGCGAGTCAATGCGTTAGGACGGGTATCAAAATTATGTCAGAATGCATCCAATTTAAAACAACATTGGCCATTAGGTCAGTCAGACTGGGCGTAGCTACACGGTCAAGGTCGGGAGAAAAATTGGGGGGAGGGGGAGGAGGGGGTGGGGGGGGGGGCGGGGGAGGGGCAAAAAGTGTGGGCTGGTGGCTGTGAAATCAATGGTGGCCCATGCGTGTGGGCTCTTGTTGTGTAAAAGGATGCCCTAATCGCGTGAAAACCGACAGCGGACTGTTATTTTTTCGAATATCATCGAAACCTGTTGAAAAAAGAAATGCCTGGATAACAGCCATCAATCGGGCAGCAGCAACAAAGTCTTTGAAGCTCTGACAACCCTCGTAGCCCGATCATGTGTGCAGCCGCCATTTTGAAACTGGTAAGTAACTTTTACGAGATGTAGTCTAAGTCACCTGCTTGTCTGAACGACCTACCTCGGGACCCTGGTCTATGCGTCCTTTTTTTCTATTCTTTAGGCTTCTTACACTCTTACAGTCCACACTTCTAAAAATCTATGTTCCCATAGATTCTAGAGACAAACATAACAAATATCAGCAGTAGAATTATAGATAGATCTAGATCTAACAAGCTCTTTACAGCCCATCCTAGAAGTGGTCTTAACATACAAATTAGATTTAGACCAGACTATAGACTGTTCGATGTCACCTCAGTAGTAGTAGGTCCGACTGTAAAAAAAAAATAATTAAAAAATACGACCCTATGGCTTTCCAGTTGAGTAAAATAAATTATTTACCTTGGGAGACATATTGTTATCTCATGAGAGGCCTAGGCTAAAGTGTCCCACTATCCAGCCCAGGTTTAAACTAGAAATTTAGCCAGATGAGATCTGTCAAGATCAAGTGAAGGTAAAACATAATTCATCGGTAAACTGGAGACAAAAATCAGGAAACCAGCTGGGAAAATCTCCATGAGTAACATTAAGAAACCAGGTCTAGATCTAAAGTCCAGATCTAGATCGAGATCTAGATCGAGATCTAGATCTAAAGATCCACGTCTACAAATAATAGATCTAGATCTAGAGTCTAGACCTAGATCTATGTAGATGTTTATACTATTGAAGTTACTGGACTAGATCTAAATCTTTCCTTACATATCTTGATTGTGATGGATTGTATTAAACTCTTTGTTCGGAAAAAATCATATCCCTTGGCTGTTCAAACGCGAATCAGAATGTTCCTTTAGTGGAACAAAATTCACCGAAGTTTCTTGAACTGATAGAGGCAATCTGAAAACTATTCCACTAACGTTTTTGTTTACTTTTTTATATTTCACATCACAGATTGAGTATGTAAAATAAGCATTTATAAATGGATCAGGAAATTTGCTACTGCCAGCAAACATGAGCTTAGATGAATACAGATCTCTATCCACAGCACGCAGTGTCCATGTAGCGGTCCGGTGTAGCCAATCACGAATGACTCACACAGGAACAAACCACAGCACTGGAGAGTCAGTGCGTCACGGCGGGTGTTGGCGTCATCTATGTCGGCATCATGTCAGACTATACCAATGTGAACCAAAATTGGCTGATTTCAATAGCTCTGTGGTCAGAAGAAATAAGCCAATTTTGGTGTAGATTGGTACAGTCTGACATGATGCGGACACAGGTGACGCGAACACCCGCTGTGACGCACTGACCCTCCAGTACTATACGTGATGCATCATGACGGTTCGGTCCACAAGGTACATTTTGGGCAAATTGAGTTATTGATACAGTGTGAAAGTGTGATCGCTCAGCTATCCTTTGACACCAGTTTCATTGCTGAATGATGTTATTTGACGGAATTATGAGCATCTAAAGCTATTGCATGCGGTGGTCGAAAGAAATCAAAATTCTGAGAAATTCGCTTTCAAAGTTTTATAACAACGGACCCTACATTTTTAAAAGTGATTTTTACCCAGTTTTCGATTTTAATTTCATGTTTTGATATGTCTACATATAGGCTGGTGTATAAAGAATAGGTTGGTGCGAAAATCCAAAATTCGACCATTTGACCCTCTCTTGATCTTTCTGTCCCATTTGCTCGAAACCGCCCGGTGTACCTTGTGGACCGAACCGTCCTGATGAGTCACATACATGTCTCAAACACAATCCACAAACTAATTACTGCACTTGTTCAGATCACTTAAACTACACCTAAACTAGACTGGAGAAAATTTCAGTGAAAACTGAACATCAAAATTAAACTGCTGATAAACGTAACAAAACGATCTAACAGCCTTCTAATACTTCCACCATTTTGGTCTCGCATGCCGTAGGCTTTCTGCCCACCACTGTGTTACTGGGCGGGGCTAAAGTGTGTAGCGACACGGCCAAGTTTGACTGGCCAATAGTAGAACACAAGACTTCGGAAAAAACCCAATGCGGAAATACGTCGGGCGTGTTCCTACGTCACATTAACACTACTCGCTACTATTATTATTTGGCGGGCATCTGGGTTCAATAGGCTCACGCGGAAGAGTTTTAGTCATAAATTTCCTACCCTCAGTAACAGGAGCAATCCAAAATGTGAGATACACTTACGGCCGAGGCAAGGCCAAGGTTATAGGTGGTTGGGATTTTCCGGGATATTGGTGAAGGCTATCGTAGCAGCTCTGTGTATAGAAGATACCAGCCAATTTTGGTGCTGATTGGTGCAGTGTGAGAGGATGGACATACCAGGTGACGCGACCACCCCCCCCCCCAACCCTCTGATGCATTGACCCTCCATTCATACATAATCATAATAGCAGGACTACGTTTTCGCCACCATCAGCATCATCATCGCACTTATCATCATCATAGTAACATTCAAAGTAACACACAGACATCCTCTCAAGAACATCAGCAACATCTTCATCCACATCAAAAAGAAAAGAAGACAGAACAACAGAATGTATTGCTTTTTGTGTATAATTATGGCACTAAGTATGTACTTTACTATTATTAGTTTATCTAGCTTATACTCACAATCTGGGCTACCTAAGCTGACGCTTAACCTCTGGTCAGGCGGTCAGTGACTTTGTACAGTGGACCCCTCACACTGCAAGTTGCTGCAGTGGTCAGTCGGTCACTCGCTATTTACAACGGACATGACATTTAAAATACTACCAGTTTTCACAGAACAGCCCTGATGCCAGCTGTTAGCAAAGAATGAAAACGCTTTCTCTCTCTCTCTTTCTCTCTCTCTCTCTCAGCTTCTAGTCTTTCTCCTCTCTCATTCAGTCTCTCTCTCTCTCTTTCTCTCTGTCTCTTCGCTTTCTCCACTCTCTACCCTTCAGCACATAATGAAGTTCCTCTGTTGAAACACCTCATACGACAATCTGATTTTTTTTTTCGAAAAACGTGAATTATTTAGGATACACTGATACATTTGTACACTTCAACAACACACAGACAAAACAAGTGATTTTAATAAATATTTCTAGGCTTGCATCTAAAGCAAAAACGAAAAGCAGACACTCAAGAGTTCAGAGCTGCACTTAGCAAATTTGGCTCAGGCAGTTGCGATGCACGAATGAACATCTACTGGGTATGTCCTAGATAGACAAAGTCCTACACTGACAATGTCCTACAACTGTCAGTTACTGACAATGTCCTATATAGACATAAAGGACACATATGGCACTGAACTGATGTATTACAAATTGGCCGATAACGGCACGAAATAGTGACGTGGTGAGTACAGTGCCTGGGGAAGGGGAGCGAGGAGGGGGACGCTGTGTGTTTGTAAGTGTGTGTGTGTGTGTGCTTGACTGTGTTGTATATGTGTATGTTCTTTGTGCGTTTGTGGATGTGAGGATTAATTCATGCGACCATGTCTCCTTGAGTGTGTGCCGATATGAGTCTATAAGTGCATAGGTGTGTATCTCTAGGTATTTGTGTAAGTGTGTAAGTATAATATATTGTTAGGGACCTGGCGCCATAAAAATCCAACTTCAGGAAATGGATAAAAAAGGAGACACAAAATAGAAACGATCCAAAAAAATGCACACCGAATCAACAACAAATACAAAGATAAACTATGGCACTGACTTGGAAAATACGATGTACAAAATGTGTCCATCGGCACAATATATCCCATGGAATAAGTAAATAAAGTATCTTTCTTTAACAGGCATATAAATATTCTGTATACAATAACCATGTTCAGAACAGCCATTCATTCTACTAAGAAATTTGTGTCATAAGTTATCTATAAAGATCGTTCCAAAGTGTTGGTGAATATTCTCTATATCATATCCATGTCCAGAATAGCCATCCATTCTACTAAGAAATTTCTGTCATAAATTCTTTATGAAGATCTTTCCCAAGCGCTGGTCAAAGTCTTAAAATGGTCTCAGGTAAAGACGTCTATGTGGATAAATGTTGCATCTTTGCTAATCCGTTTTCCAACTGCTCCTCTTTTCTTCTTTTTCTTCCTCTGTCTTCTCTCTCTCTCTCGTCATTAAACACATCGACAGAAGATCTCAGCCACCGAAGACGTCCGGGGATTGACTTTCACAGACCTCTGAGCCTCCAATTCAGATCGGACAACGTTTGCTGGTATTGAGACCAGACCTTATGAAAGAGCATGTTAGACGCGACACGATGACATCAGGCGCTTGTCAAACTAAGGCGACCGGAGAAATCACGTATTTTTCAACAGTGAACGAATTTTAACGCATTTGTTTTCTTCACAGAACCCTTCTATATCAATCTAGAAATGCATTTCAGAGTTAAATTTGCTGACATAGATTGAGTAAAAGCCAACAAATTTGTAATTTAGTAACATGGCTTAATGAGGATTAATAAGGATTAACAAAGGTTATCGGCCATTTTCTCCCTAAATACAGCTGCAGCAACAGGTCACCCCTCCCCTCCCCAGATCATCTTTAATTGCCAAAATCTCGACTTCTATTTAAGGTAACATTTTTTTTCCCATACAGAAAGGGAAATGAATAATTTTCACAGTGATCTCAATGACTCCTTATGCTCAAAATTTGACGAGAGCCTGATTTCATCGTGTGGCATCTCATCTTAATTAAGGCCAAGCTCTGCCCGGAACCTTGAGGGTCAGAAGTCTAGGACGGAGCAACAGTCGGAGCACAGCCAGATCCGTGATCAACCAGCTGGATGGAGGAAACCATCTGCCGATGGACGTTGATGTGGTCGCCCCGAAGAAGCAGAAGAAGGAACACAGTGTGGGTTGCATCTGTCGCGAAATCTTTTCTCTGGATCCAGCAGAACCACTCGTTGATCATCTTGGCTGTCCAGAGCTGGGCAACTGGTCCTGTCATATGATGTTGTAAACTTCTGGACATATTTCTGTCGGTTTGTCACATTGCCTGACTTCCTCAGAAAGGATGTAGCGTCCATCTTATATCCTATTCTATGTTATCCATGGATATTTGCTTCTCATTTGCTTTCCTGTCATTTACAATCAAATTGGCTGAGTGAGCGAGTAGTCGATGTTCAGTTTATCAAATCTAATCTCTGGAGCCGTCATAGTCAGATTGAAAAATAAATAAATTTGGAAGGCAAAACTGCCCCTCCATGCATCAGGAATCAGCTGGCATCAGTTTGTCAAATTGAACAGAATTCTGGGGCCGCAGGGGCGGAGAAATGGCAGAGAGAGACAAGGTTTGTAAAAAGAAAATAAATCTATCCAATCTCCGCCATGTCACCGAAAGACTGCAGAAATGGTGAAATCTGAGTTGATTTTTTCCCGTGAGTTTCGACAGTTGGCCGAGGTGAGAGGTCAGTGGTTGGAAGGGGTCAAAGGTCAAAGTTGGAAGGAGCTCAGTAAAGAGTGCTTAACCCTCGCCGTCCCACAAAGTTACAGATTGTCTTCTCCTAGTGTCATCGTCTGAAATGTGAAAAGAGAAACAAAAAACACAGCCGTCAGGTAAGCATGCATATCAAAGAGGTCAGAGGTCGAGAGAGAAACTTCTACACCTGAAATACGGTGAGGTGTGTTCTAAAGTTTACTGACTGTTTCCTGACTCTGATTGTCAGAAAATGTCTGAATCAAAGACGAAGCTTTCCATATTCTGTCTAACAACGTCCAGGTGTAGAAGTTATGACAAACAGAAAGTAACAACAAGAACAACAATAACAACGACAACAACGTATCCCACAAAGACGGCAACGGGATAACAACAACAACGACATCACTCGAGGAGATGGAAGAGGAAAGATGCTAAAGTAAATGGTTAATTCAAATACTACCAGCAACAGCAGCAGCAACAACAACAACAATAGCAGTAGCGACAGCAGCAGCAAAACAGACGGCTGAGTTTGTGTTTCCTAAATTTATGCTATAATCTAGAACAAAACCCGTAAGGGGCTTATGGACTGCAAATTTTCTGTAACTTGTATCATCTGAATTTTGGCACACAAAACTGTTGAAAGATCTGTGTTTCTACTTACAGAGCCGGAACAAATAATTTTTATTATGTTTGACGTTGTTCTGAAAAAGCGATAATAATTGAATAGTAAATTGGCGAGGGTGTTTGATCGGAATTCTACGTTCCATAGAATCACGCATTATATTCTTCTTCTTCCGCTATCTTTCGCAAAACATCCAAAACAGCAATACGTTTTCTTTGAGTGATGTTCAGTTTATTCATCCAAAATACTCGAATATCGAGGTGCGCACACACTTCGAGTGGCAGGGCAGTATCGCTTCGACGAGTATTTTCAAAAAATCTCATATGAAGGTTTTGATAATAAACTCCTAGAACTGAAGGACTGTGTGTGTGTTTTGGGGGGGGGGGGGGGGAGAAGGGAAAGCAGGTCCTAGAGAGATCTCACTAAAATCTCTGAGCAAGCGCTAGATATGGCTATGGACCCAAGGAGTTTATACTATTCATACTGGAGTGCGGACTCATGACGCCGCCTTAACAAAACACAATGTATCTAGCGTGCCAATTCAGGCGCCATAGCCATGGGGTTAGATTTAGCATTGCTGTACGTGAGTTTCTTTTAGTTTTGCACGTGGTAACAAAACAACAACGGCGTTAAGTCTTAACGTTAAATAGGTCTCTTGCCCTCATGGCCATGGCTCCACATTCTGCAAGCGTGATGTCATCAGTCCGCTCTCCAATATAATAGTATAAGCGCCTTGCTACGGACCAAGCAGAGGCAATAGTGCTGGACTGCTGATTTCTCCACAAGAGAGGCAAAAATGGACGTCTATTGGTGGGAATAGTTCATATTCGACTAAACAAAAACATGGAAATCCCAATCGGAGTGTTTGTACCCCCTGCTAAAAATAGAAGACTCATTGATGTTTGTTACCGCTCCACCACGAGATCCGAGAACAATTGTCACCGATCCCGTGCATTTTTTTAAATGTGTTTTTCTATGTCAGTGGTAGTGAACAGTTTGAAGTGTTTGTACCCCCCTACTAAAATTAGACGGGGATTTCC
>JBCEWB010180904.1:1744-25197 GCA_039654565.1 Peronia peronii
GCCAAAAATCAAAAAAGAGAAGAAAGAAAAGCATATTTGTGATTCAGTCAGATTTCATGAAAACAGAGGAAATTAAAAATAAACTGCTTTCAGACGAAGGTTCTAAATAGATGCTTGGTAGATTTCATTGAGATGTCATTTTTGAGAATTATACTTAAAAATCATGTTTATCAAATGTATATATTATTTACATAAATTGACATTTATTTGATTGTGCCATAAAAAATGTGATAAATAAACCCAAGCGCAGTGTTCCATATAATCTATTCAACAGTGTGATTTGAAAAAGACAGTGAGATATTTTTAGTCATCTCATCTATTTTGATGTAAACATCATGATAGGCCTACATATAATGTGATTCTTGACAGACATATATGTATTTATATTATGATGCAGCAACTGTTGTTATTTTGTTAAAAAAATAATAATTTTACTGAAAGGCAATACTTCAGTCACATATCGGTTTGCTTGATAAAAAAAGTGAGTAAGGCTGAATTAATTTGAATGTTATCATGGCAATTGCATGATTATATGTGTTTCTCGCATCTCTCATAACAAATCTGTGACTTACATGAAATATTAATACCAGATTGGCATATAAGTCAGCCCCGAAACAAAGAGCCACTGTTGTGTTATTATTTGCCTTAATTAGGTGGATGCAAAAAAAGATTTGAGAGTATATGGACTCACCAAAAAAAAAAAAGACAAACAGGTTGCAGGTCAAGGTGGATTTAGGAGGAGAGGACCAGGGGGTTGGGGGAGAGGGGAAAGGGAGGGGGGGGGGAGAAGGGGGGAAAAAATGGAAGAGAAGGGGGAAAAAAACGGGAGGATGTCATGATGTTACTATTAGATTTTGATACTGTGAGTTTTGTGGTTGGCTGATTTGGACAGTAAATTCTGTACCTCAAGTTTCTGTAATTTTTTTCAAATTTTTGCACCCTCAGTATTATTGTAACTGCTGGTTAAAAAGATTTTATTTATAGATCTATATAATTTTGGATGAAATTTTTTTGAAATTGCAATACAAGTGTTAATATGATATGTGAGTGAACAACATGAGTGAATGAAATAGAGATGCCTGTATCATATTGTGTGTGAACTAAACTTGCGAATTCTTAGAGTGTTGTTGATTGTTGTCATAATTCAAAGTTCACATGGCTTTGATCAGACTTGACTTTTCAATATTTTTTTAGATTTGATGACGCTTTGTCATTTCACTACTTATGATTTGGATGATATGTACTATGTTAGTGTGATATCTCAGTTATTTACTTCTTAAGTATCTGAGAAAAGGAATGACAGGGACGCAAATGAAGAAAGAAAGAAAAAGAAAGAAAGAAAAAAGAATGAGAGAAAGAAAAAGAAAGAAATGAATAAAAAATAATAACAAATAAATAAATAAATACATAAATAAATAAATAAATAAAATTATACGCACAACCAGAGTTCAACAATTTTAAAGTCAATGACTAACATTAAGTAATTTGACATTCCAAGAATTTAGAGCATTTTGAGAACAAATGCATGTACAGCAATCATCCATCACTCAGTTTTGTATTTTAATTTTGTCAGCTTGATTATTTTTTTACTTATTTAATAAAATTATATCACGAAGGACAGTGCTGCCATTTGAAACTTCTGTACACTGTATTTACTTTTATCAGCAAAAGTTGAATCAAAAGTAAACTAAGACAAACGAACTCCTTTGTTCACTTAAAGGTGAATAAATGTTAACATTGCATTTCTTAAGAAAATTGACGTATTTTAGCAGAGGGATCCATTTGACTAATTTGTTTCTCGATCCACCACATACAATGTAGAATGTTATGACTTATTGGGACCTTATCTTATGTAGGACATACAAACAGCAGGACAAAAATTAATGAATATTATATTGACAATAAAGAAATTGAAGAAACTCGCGAAGAAAAAACTTTATACAAATGGCCTAAATGAGAAGGCCCAATATCAAAACTTTGTAAAATTCCAAAAAGTCTTTAGAATAACTTAAAATTTAAGTAATATCACCCTTAAAAGAACGTGAGAAAGGATACAGAAATTCATTTCTATCACTGACAATATGCCTTCCAATTTTGCAGTAGTGACTGATGTTTCTTGGGTTGCTTTGCACTTATACCACATTCGATATTTTGGTATATATATGAAACTATATTAGTTTCCAGTGTATGTGAATGCAGCGTGTTTGTTACTCAGCATTATGTCACGGTCACTGTTTTCACCAAATGTGAATATAATCTTCTTTTGAGAACTAATAAAATTTACTTTCTCATATCTGCCTTGATATATCTTAATTCATTCAGTCTATATTTATCAAGTTTTGCATTCGTTTGAGACAACCGTATCAAAATCGATCCCAAAAGCAGAAGCAGCAAGAATTAGGCCTATGCTTTCCAGATTTACACGATTTTTTTAAATATATGCACCGGTAACTATACAGATCTAAATCACCATTTGAATAACGATAAACATTCGAAACAGACATAATATATGCATGTAGAAATAAGATTTATTCATTTATGTACCAGAACGTTGTTGATTGATTGATTGATTGATCGATATTTCAGTAATAGTATAATTTATACAACAACGCAGACTATACAATGGTTATTCGCAGCCACCATGTGGGTCATGATAGGTGCAAAAAAAATGAAAAGGGAGATAGGTAGATCTAGATGTAGACAATATTTATGACATGTACCGTACCGGTATTGTACTTGTAATTTCGCACTAATGGCACTTAGTGTAGACCTGAAAACTATACAAAAATAAATCAGTACCGGGTATTACAATAAAAATAAAGCAATATACATTTGTTCTTTTCAGAAAGAACGACAAAGTTGTGTCAACCTATGGCAAGTAATTGATGATATCAACATAAGCCCATAAACCGTGAATAAAAAGTCCAGCAGGTTATTTCTTAAAAAAATAAACCAGCAAAGCTAAGAGAAGACCACTGCCAGGTTGAGAGTAAGCATTGTTTCCCCTTTGGTTATGTTTTCCCCAGCAACTGCCTTCCGAGATCAAGAGTTTCCGCAGAATAATCAACTATTCCGTGGCATATACGGGAGGTTTCTTACCTAACAGTAATTTACAGCTACTGAAACTAATAAATATTTTTTCTAGGCCTGTTTGGAGGGGGAAAGTGGCATGTCTGAACTGAAGATGCCAACCGATTTAGACAAAATCAGCAAAAACTAGCATGTTAGTAGTAGCCTGTCAAACTTTCGAGTATCTCGATTTAGATCTATCTAGATCGAATTTAATCTAAATCGACTTCTTCATCATGAAAGACATGTCAGACCTAGCTGATGTGGAAAATTGGAGATCTCCCTAAATTTGCATTGGTCATCCTATTTTATCAATGATACATGGACACGAAAACTTTAAGTTTATAGATAAAGGAGAGAGAGAGAGAGCATGAAACTAAGCGAATTATCAAAAGAGACAGAGAGAGATGACAGGGATAGAGAAGGAGTTGAGCTACTTTTCTGGGCTGGTAAGCTCTCTATGTCCTGTGACACTGGAACAATGGCCATGATCTGTATCAGTAATTCGCCAAAGCCTACTTTTTCGAAAAATTCCAAGCAGCAACAGTATATGATTTCATTCTGGAGAAAAAAAAATGACAAAGCAGTAGCTCGAATCCAAATCAATCCAAATCTAGCATTAACCTGAAATTTTAATGACACAATCACAACAACAAAAATCATGATATAATTAATATAGTTAATTCATAGACACTTAATCTATTCACAGACCATTGGCCAGGCTTCTGTTACAAACTGTAACTTCCACTATCTAATGTGACCAAGGTGACATTTCAATTTCATGCAATGGCAAGTCAACAGGAATACTCCCATCTTTTTAAAGTCCTCATTGTGGGTGAGGCTCAAGTGGGAAAATCATGTTTTATTGGAAGGTAAATGTTTTACAATTTTATTTATTTTTTTTCTTTATTTATCAAACATCTTGTGTTCTGGTATAGTGAATATATCCTAAATACTCTATTTCATTAAGTTTAAAGAATGAGAGGTGTTGAACATTGTATAGGTTATACACATGCAATTCACAATGTTTCAGTGGCATATTTCCTAGAGAGGGGGATCAGCGATGATGATGCTAATGACAGAGAATAATACCCACTAACATTCAAGACATTTGCAATTATGTCAACCGATTTAGATAAAATCAGCAAGATTTCAAACTGTTTAGAAAATTAATTATTGTTTGAGATATGAAATGAGTTGAATCATTTTATGCCTACTTTTGCATTGCAGGATAAGGCACAAAGCATTTGTATGTTGGAATGAATAAGTACATTGTAATATTGTTTTGTTCCCTGTTCCCAACAACTATGATTTGAAGATGATAGTTGTCTGATACTTTATAGGTTTGCTGATGACATGTTCTGCGAGGATTACATTCCTACCATCGGAGTGGACTTCAGAATAAAAATTATTAAAACAAGTACAAAGGATTCAGTCAAGCTTCAGGTATTGATAGATTTATTTACAAAACCACTGGATTCATTCACAAACTTTCAAAATGATACTAAAAAAGCGACAATGAATATATGTATGTAAGCATTATTACTAAGCTATTCCAAATTCTGAATTTCGCTGAGTTTAAAGAATGAGGGGTGTTGAACATTATATAGATTATACACATGCAATGTACAACGTTTCAGATTGAACTGAAGATTGTCTCTCTCAAATTCTAGGAATTTTATTCTGTTACCCAGTAATTTATATACGCAGGTACTGAATAGACGTATGTCTACTTTGACTTCTATGTTTAGAGACAAAACATGTTAACATGAATTTGTAAAATTTACTTTATCTGACTTTACTTTATCCAATTCATCATCAGATATGGGACACAGCAGGCCAACGAAGGTTCATAACCATCACAACTGGTTACCACCGTGGATGTCACGCTTTCATCTTTATGTATGATGTCACCAACATGACGACTTTTAAAGATTTGTCTGAGCACTTAGAAAATGCTGAGCGATATGGACCTGACAATGCTATCAAGGTGGGCTTCAGAACAAAAATTTTTTTAAAAATGTTCCCAGCTGCATGTGTTGTTGTCTCTTGTTAGCTCAAATTTTGTTGATCATTGCGCTGATTATAAACATAAGCTGATTAAAAATTATTCACAATCTGGCATATAACATTTGCATTTAAACAAATTTTCATAAATAAGGTAAAGTACAATCACAACATACTTCTCTCACATTGCCTTGTAGGTCAAAATTGTCATGTTGTGAATGTGAATAAATATCATTACAGAAATATTCGTGTTCCGGTAGTTCTTTCTGATACTTTCAGGCTTAATGAGACTCTTGTGGGCAACAAGACTGGTTGTTCTTTCTTGTGTGGTGACTGTTTAGCTTGTTGGCTTTTTTGCTTTGCTACATTTTCACAAGATTAATGGTGATCTCCTATTGTTTATTCAGATTCTGGTGGGCCACAAAGCTGATTGTTATCTTCCTCATCGAGAAGTCAGTGAAGAAATGGGCAGGCAGTTTGCAGAGGAAAATGGTTTGAAGTTTTATGAGGCCAGTGCACGTGACAACCAAAATGTTACAAAAATCTTTCAGGTTGTATTCGCATATTTAATACAATACTTTTCTTTCAATTCAATCTTTATTATTGTGGGACCTTGATTGGTTAGGTGACGTAATGCTTAACGTATTAACATGACACAGACTGACAAGAAAACTGAAAATAAAAAACTCAGTGAAAGACCTAACTAGATTGAGTTGAGTGGAAAGCCATCCGAAACTTGAGCAGATTAACTAATACTTTTAGGATTAAGGAAAATTAACTTTAACCCAAGAAATGTCAAACAGTGTATTTAGTCAAAGACTCACTCATCATATGTAACAGTGGAAATTCTATTCACACAGAACATAATGCTAAGTCCTCATGTTGTACTTTCTTGAAGAATAATTTGACATTTCTTCAAAGTAAATGGTATGTACCATTTAAGAATGTCTCATGCATGGAACCTTTCTGTCAACATTTGGAGGGTTAAGAATGTATAGTATGAATAAAAAGGCATTACAGTGAGTACTGTTTGGAGGAAAAATCAACAGTCAAATGTAATAAGTGAATATTGGACCAGATTAACATCTTGATACCTACACATTAGTTAAGATTGTGTTCATGTTGTTTATTCGTATTCTGCTATGATCACTGTTACTAACATTGTCAGCCTATGAATTGGGCATTATTTTTTAACAGCCATATTGCTTAGCTTCATGTCATTTCAAAGATTAATCACAAAAAAAAATTTGATAGAATTATAGAATTATTATGATAAGAAGGAAACATTTTCCTTACTACACCGTGAATTTTTCAGGATTTGTCATTGTGTATATTGCAAGTAAAGAGCATTAAAGGGATTTTTTCCCCTCTTTATGTATGTTTGTTCAAACCCCCAGATGTCTGAAAAAAGAAAGTAATAAGGCTGGTAGAAAGGAATGCCCATTTTATATCTTTATTGCTCTATACTCTTTCAGGAGTTGGCTGATGCCTTAGTGGAAAACCTACCCAAGGAATCAAGAGAGCGGGATCAAGTGTCAGTGTCCACTGCACCAGGCTCATTTAATGACATGATAAAGGAAAAAAAAAAAAAGGAACTGGAAGCAAAGGGCAAGACTGGAAACAAAGGACAAAAATCTTCCACATGTTCTATATTGTAACCTTTTGCTACTAGTATGAGCAATGGTATCAATGCTCTGAAACAGTCAGATCTTACAGTATGCGGGCAGTGGACATGAAACGGTTCAAAATCAAAGTGATCAGAATCGTATTTTCATTGTGAGATAACTGATATTATTTGTCTTGCGCCCAGGGCAAATGAGTCGGAAGACGCTCCAGGTGATTTCGAGTTACAGTTATTTTTTTACCGTTTTTTACTATTTTCCGACTATGATACCAAAATTTTTCTTTTTTTTTTCAGGTTAAAAAAGGTTAAATTGTCATTTTGTGAAAACAAAAAAAAATTTAGTATCTTAGTCGGAAAGTAGTTAAAAATGGCTGTGGGTCTTTATTGCCTGGCACGACTTCCAACTCATTTGCCTTGGGCGCAAGACATTTATTCATTTCATCCCGTGTTTTGGTATCCATCTACTAAATTTTAGATGCAAATTTTATTTATATTCTTTTTTTTTTTAAACAGTGAAGGAAGAGGTACCACAATGCTAGCCTTGTAAATAGAGCTGGATGCATAAAATAGGAAAAGAAAACTTTTACTTAGTGCCATGCATTTCCACTTCTCATGTATGATTTGTCTCGCAGCCAGTCAAAATGAGACGTATATCGGTTTTTCCCCATATTGAGTTTTTCGTATCATATGAAAACTTATTTCATACCTTTTCAGATGGTGAAAAAAGTTTGACCCACCTCATCATATTCAAAGCCCAATTTCTCGGTTCTAGCCCGACGATTTATGTCTCATTTCAACTGGCCACGAGACATTTTAAGTTGAAGGAAAACAATGGCAGATCATGCATTTCAAATGTGAAATCAGTCTAACAATAACAACCACTGTCTATATTTTGGGCACCCATTTTAACCTGGATTGAGTCAGAAAATTTGTGCAAATTATCTTTTCCAATGATTATATTGCGACCTGTCAGGATTTGAACTTGGAACTTATGATCTGAGTCCAGCTCCCAACCACTAAGCCCCTGACATCACATGAGGATGAAACGCTTTACGAGAACACATTTTGACTGTGATATTGCAATCACAATTTTTTTTTTTTTTTTTTCTGAAATCCATTTTTGACTTATAGACTGTGGAAGATCATTATCCATCAAGATCTGTGAAGATCAGTTCTTGAGTTTATCACATGAACAAAATTTTACACTAATTTTTATTGCAAATTTGCCCACATTCCAACATTTCATGTTAATATTGTTGTGAAATCCTTCCATTGTTGATTCATTATCTATTGACAGTTTCTACCTAATACAGTGGTCTCTGCTCAAGAACCCTCCGCCTAAGAGCCTGGTACACCCAAGAACCTGCCTCTGCTGCGAAACGGAATTTTTCCTCTATTATTTACCCCTCTAAGAATCTGCTCCCACATAAAAAATCTGCCTAAGAGCCCAGTGTCGGGCCAAGACAAGCGAGTACTTATGGCGTAATTCCACATCATATTGTCCACTTGAGAGAAATGCACAGTGCTTGATGTACAGGGGTGGAAAAAACAGGTAGACAAAGGAGTGGAAATGATGATTGATGTATGACTGCATAATCAGGCCACATGGTGGACTAATCTGTAACCATTTCTTTGTTTGACAGCGCATGGGACAGTACATTGGCTCTGTGGATAAGGAGGAGTAAGTTTAGCCTCTGACTGGTCAGTTATTTTGCTACTTCGGTCGGTCTGTAAACACTTGAGTCACTTGCAATTATTCAAAGGGTGTCATGTTTTCAACAATGATATCGTTATGTGAAAATTTGCGCAACGTTTAAACGCTGGGCAGTACTGATGTAATTATAGGCTAAAAAAGATCAGGAGTTGCTAGATCTACTTATAACATACACACAGGGAAGAAGGCTGTACTTTTTCGCATGGATAGATCTTGAACTAACGGTAACGATTAATTAATCTAATAGTGAAGACAATCTGTTCTCAGACGGGTTGCGTAACTTTTCAGTCCACCTAAGAACCCATCCACCTAACACTAGTAAGAGCCCGCTTTTTTTGTCTCCCAACGACTGGGTTCTTAGGCAGAGACCACTGTACTGCATATGCAAAAGTAAACATTTTCAGTTTTTCATCTCTGTTTCAAACATGATATTTATGCAATGTTACTCATAAGAGCAGCAACGATTTCTGTGATATTGTAGCTATATCATTACGCTACATATTTATTTAGAGGTTCAGAATATACTGCTGATATTGGTAATGTTTGTAATCTTTTATCCTTACTCTTTGCAAGAGCTTTTATATACAGGTATCCTTAAAAACATTTTTCTCCTATCAGTTGTTTACACACCTATTTTATTGCAATATTTGATATAATAACTGTTTTCTAAACAATCTGATATTAGATATTTAAAACATTTTTATCATATTTCATTGACTTCATTTTTTTTTTGTCATAAACTATCAAATTATGTTGAATTGTTGATGTTTCTTTATATGAACTCACTGAAGTGAGCTGAACAGGGAGAAATATCTGATGAATGTTCCTCACATTTCATTTTTTTCATCTCAGGTCTAGTCGATTTTACAACCAAAAATCTGTTTGTACACCAATATAGTTTTATACCATTATGTACATTTATAACTGTTTGTTTTCTGCACATAAAGAATGGCATTATTTGCTTTTTTTTTTTTTTTTTTCACAGAATATGTCTGTATCTTTTATAACTTATTCCTGCTCCTAATACAAAAAAATAAAGAAACAAACAAACACCAAACAGAAGTATGGTCTTTATTTTGAGGAAACTGTGTTCTAGTTTCAAAGACATCCATTCTGAGTTTTTATTTCAAAGACTTGCATTGTAGTGTTATCAGTAACATTTAAAAAGTTGAGATATTCTGAATGATTACAGACTCACAGAAAACTAAGACTGAATGAAAACCATAATGCAGTTTTCACATTGATTGTTTACCTTGGGAAAAGTGAGGGCAAGTTGTTTAGTTGTTTATTTAGGTCTTTGTGCCTGAGAGGGGCTATCTCAGTCATCAGCAGAAGGTGATGCAGAGAGCGAGAGAGAGGTGTTGTATGGAGAAAGATTTTTCCACATTCACCATTACCATTTTGTCTGAAACACATAAGCTCAATGGGAAAAATTTTTGTATTTGAGTAGAGGCTGTGAATCCCTGTGTTTGTGTGTTTCTGTCTTGAAATTTGCATGCAATTCACATCCAAAACATTAAAAAAGGTTGAATAAATGAAATGTTTATTATGACATAAATGCTGTATTTCTATATTTCAACTTTCTCGTTTGAACAGTGTACTTTTTTATATATTCTTTCAAGCTAATGGGATGGACTACAATAATAAGCATGTTCATCTAAGAATGTGAATTTCACTGTAAGATGTTTTATTGTCTATCACTCAAGCAGGCCATAAAATGACTCTCTAAATACAAAGCAGAAATTAGACTCCCCCCCTCCCAGTCCCTTCCCTCCCCCCACCAGACAGTATGAATCCAGTACAGAGTATAAATACAGTTTAAGTAAATTACGTATAATGCACAAAACAACACATAAGGATCACAAAATAACCATCATAATGTATTATAAAATTGTAAATGACATGTATTTCTGTCCACGTCCACACATCTTCAGACACAGCCTGAAGGATAATTATAATTGTTTAAAAAACACACACACACAAAAAAAGGCAAGAACAAGCCATCTGAACATTTTTACATCACACAAACATATGTTCAAAAATTTAGATCTTCCATTTCACTGGGATTAAGAAAAATTGTGAACATTCAGCAAGCCAAATGACAAACTCCATATTTATGTCTACATTTTTTAAAATAGATATTGATTGCCTTTTTACATTCTATTGAAAACCATTACTATACATTTTGATATACCTTTGAACTCGTGACTATCATAAATGAGTCATTTTGACTAGCCCGTCAAGATAACCACCACAAAGGTGGTTGAAAGACTTAATTAAACAAGCAAGTCATTTTGACCGTCAGCTAAATTACTTCCCTTTGCCAAGTACAAGCGCTAAGACAAACATTGTAAAGATAGGAAAACATCACGTTTTCTCTACATGTTGTTATATTGAAACATAAATAATGGAAAATTAAGACAATAAATTCACCATGGAAGATTTTTTGTTGTTGTTTAGTTATCTGTTTGTTGTATTTTTGTTTTGTTTTATTTTGTTTTGTCATGGCGATATCATGTTCACATTTTTTTGCTTCATATGTTTCAGATAACAGGAGCAGAAATACTTGTCTTAGAGCTCTGGTACTTGTCATTTAATAACAACATTTTAACAACAACAACACACACAATATGCAAGGACAAATAACAGACATTCGTACTCAAAACACACAATGCAAGCAACTTGTCGGCCTGTGCTTGAAACAATAATCACCAAACATAGGCTATATATTGACCAGTATTTAACTGTTTACCATCTAGACTTATAGGGAGATGATGAATTTGTCTGTGTTTTTCCACAGATCATTAAAAAAAAAAAAAAAAAAGGCCAAAAAGAGGGGCTTCCATCGCAGTAGGTGGGGAGAGTGGAGGATTGGTCGAAACTTTATATGAAGGAGATACGAGAGTGTACTGTTACCGAACTAGTCTGTCTCTTAACTCATCCAACTCCAGCTCTCTGTCCTCCACTGCTCTTTGCGAATCAGCAAATCTCACTCCTGTACATTCTTGGATATTGTCTTTCCATCTCTTCATTTGTCTTCCTTGTCTGTGTCTGTCTCCGACTGTGCCTTGTAAGATTATTTCCTCAAAGCCTGAAGATTGAGAATGTGATCGAAACATCTCAGTTTCTTTATTTTATTTTTTTTCCACAGTAAAGAGATTTGTGTGGAATCCGACAAAAACAGCTTCCTGGACCTTCAGGAACTATCCATAAAGCGCGTTATATTGAACATTTAAGGAAACAATGCACAGTTATACCCGATCTATTTCCGTGTGTTAAACGAAAAACAACGCAGAATAGCTAGTTAGGTTTGGGGGGGGGGGGGGGGGGGGGGGGGGGGGGGGGGGGGGGGGGGGGGGGGGGGGGGGGGCCTTTGTCCCCCCCCCCCCCCCCCCCCCCCCGAAAAGGAAGAGCAAGAGAAATATCTAAGAACTGAGAGATAGCTTCGAATCTTATGAGGATATTTTTCAATCCCCAGAGAATTTTGATAGGATTTTTTTTTTTTTAATGTGAAGTCCATGCTGTCCTACTTGTCCTTCTTGCTTGCGCTCTCGCGACGTCATTTGTGGACAGGCTTAGCTCAAATTTGCATAGAAATCTTTGAAATGAAACTGCATATTATGTAGCATCTGAACGTGAATCTTACATAAACATTGTGGCTACAGGATAATTAATAGTTTTAAAGTCCAGTTTTCTTATCGTCTCCACAAAATTACGCCTGCATCAATCCATTCACAATGTTATTCTGCCGAGAACGACGGAAACAAAAAAGTTGGTCAACATTCAATACACGTTCCCAGAGTGCTGCGTGCACACCTAATTTTGTAAAGTTACATATAATTACTCACCCTTGCTCTTCGAACAGTTTTAGGAGAACATTGTACTGTGGATACAGTTCTGTAGTCCCGCTTCAGGATTTCAATGTTAAATTGTATAGTAAATTCATCGGTCCCTACCATGTCAAACCCTGCCTTTATTGTCAACAGGTGTTGATCCTCTGTTATGAAAGGATACCTTTTAATTATATTCTTATCAATCTAGCAATATCAAAGAGGCTTTTAAAGTCCTGTTACCATTCAAAGTCCTATTACCGTAATTATGAAATGCATTCTAATACAGGTTAAATGGGGAAGAAGCCCAGTTCATGAATTTTGAGCAGAGAAAGTTAGCCTTTTCCAAAGACAACATAGTTCAATGCAAAACAGGAGAAGATCAGCCAATCAATCTCACGAAAGTGAATGTAACTTCACAGCAGTTGATCGGTTTCGGACGACAACGACGACTGCCTCGCTGATGTTATGAAAGGTCCATGCTGAATTCCATAAACACATATGAGCTTTAAATGTGTCTAAGACAGTCGCTGCATCAGCGAACTTGGTCGCCATTTTTTAATTTTTTTTTCAGAAAGTTGGAAGAAACTTTCCGAAAAGCTTACTCTTTTCCGAAATCGGAAAAGAAAAAGGAAAACTTCCTTCCTTTATACCTATTTTGTAGCCTATGAACAGAACGGGATTCCGAAAGGTCAACGTTTCGCAAATCGCACCCGTGTAAAGAGTTTGCAGGGCTAATACTAAACTTACAATGAAAATACGAAAACACTTGTCTGCTTATTCCTTTCCGAAATAGGAGAGCAAGTAGGAAAAGCTTGATTTCGCCAGCTTTCCTCTCCTTTTTCGGCCTCGTGTGGACAGAACGGGTTTCTGCAGGATCATCCTTCCGCAAATCGCACTTAGCAAATCGCACCGGTGTGAACAGGGCTTAAAGGTCAGTGGAAGAGAGGAAGTTGGAGGTCGGTGGCCTCAGCTTCAAAGGCGCTCCAGCGATATCGGCAGAGGTCAAACAGTGAATGGATAGAAACAATGGGCAGCAAGTGCCTCACCTCTGTATCAAGCTGTATCGTCAGTAAATGCGAATAAGCAGGATGCAAAACATATCACTAGAGAGAGAAACAAACAGACAGACAGACAGAGAGAGAGAGACAGAGAGAAAGAGAGAAAGCTACAGAGACCTGCATCAGATAATTCATAAAGCCTGTCGATACCCTTCTATCACTGTGCTGTTACAGTATTGAGGTTCTTTTCGTCTACAAAGCAGGGCGTTCACACAGTTTGTTTTCTGCATTAATATTGTAGTAGTTGCAAACATATGTATTTAGGTTGGCTATCCATTCCTATTCCTGCAGTTCCTTTTGTGACCGAGTCTCTCAAAGTTTGATGAGCATGGCCTATTGCAATATCTGCAAATGAAAGACAGTGAAACTATTCACTTACTATATTCCTCCGCCTAGTCTATCCACCACACTTAAGCGATAATACTATACAATGTCCGTAATCTGTACCCCCAGATCATTGTACATTTCTATGATGCACTTCCGGTTTGCGAAAACATAGTGAACTGTTATGTTTTGTCATGGTCCATCAACGTGTGGAAAACAAAAACAAAAACAAAACTACATTTTCTTAGCATTCTATTATAAGCAACAAAGAAATCGAGAAACAGTGGCATTTCGAGCAAACTGGAAGTAAAGATTGTAAAGTAAGTTTAACGTGTGTCTGTCAGTACAGAGCTGCATATAATTAATACAGGCCTGTGACTCAAAGGTTTAAATAAATAGTTCCTTTTAGACAGCTATATGAGAAAGCTAGGCAGAGATCTCGTTCTTTTTTTCTTCCAGGACACGCCCCAAACAGACACTTTTATGAGACCGAGGGACATGAAACAATAGTACCTTAAGTATGGTAATTTCTGTTTCGACATTCATAAACATGCGTAAAATGAAACAAAAACAAACAAAATTTTTTTTTTCTTTTGCATATCCATAAGCAGGAAGCTCATTATGGTAATGGATATTGGAGGTGAATGGGTGAATGGCATGAAGGCAAGGAATAGATTAAAGATTAAAATGGTAAAATTGTGCCCTTTTCTTTATTTCTACACTCAATACTCGTCGGCATCGAATACGGTTAAATAGGTTATAGTTCGATTTTTTTTTTTTTTTTTCTTATGTCGAAGTTTGGGTGTTGGCTCTAATGTATTCGTTTCCGTACCAGTATTTTTTTAACGACATATTGGATTCACATTAAAAAAGGAGACAAACAGAACAAAACAAAAACAAAAACAAACTGAATATCGGTACTGATATAAACTGACATTTGACATTACATTCTAAAGTAATTAATTTTACGACCGCACCATAAAGTCCAACATAAATTCATAAAGTTTATAAAGATTTCCTTGCGCGCCGTCTACAGGGAAAGAGTTAAAGGCTGATTTTTTTTTAAACATATGTCTCGCGGCCAGTCGAAATGAGACGTAAGTAGCTGGGCTAGAACGGAGAAATCGGGCTTTGAATGTGATGAGGGGGGTCAGATATCGATTTTTTTTTTTTTAAATTGCAGAAATCAGAAGTACATTCATTTCTGAACAAGACAATATCGGTCTTACCCTCTGTTTATAAATATTTCTTCATAAAAATCGGGGTTTTGTGAGGTAGGCATGTAGATTTATGTGCTCGACCGTTCATTTAAACTCGATTTTCTCGGAATTTCGGTAATTGCTGGGGGTCCCTCCTTGTCTCTTTAAACTGCAATATCTCTGGCTAGAACAAAGCTGGCTCAGAACTTTTTTTACCACCTGAAAGAGTATGAAATAAGCTTTCACATGATACCAAAAACCCCGTATAGTAAAAAAAATCGACATACGTCTCATTTTGACTGGCTCCGAGACATATATCTTTTTTTAATCTAGGCTCTCCGTGACCCGGAAGCGGATGTACTTGACCAACAGTTACCATGGTGTTATATACGCTACATGTTGCTCATTAGTACTCCTGTCAAAGTTATGGCCGCGTGATGGAGTGGGTCAAATACATACGGGATTCTGCTACAAGTTTGCCATACAGGTGGACAGCAAAATCTACGGGTGCTTGTCAGACATGCAAAATCTTTTAACCCTTACAATACAACGATCTCTTTACGTTCTTAGCGAACCTGTTGTCTCATTAGTGTTAAATCAGTAATCCTATCTATTTTCTTTCTGTCTTTGTTTTCTTTCTTTCTTCTTTCCTTCTCTCTTTCTTTCTTTTCTTTCTTTCTTTTTTCATTGTTTTCATTCTTTCTTTCTTTCTCTCCTACTTTTTGTTTAAATTGTTGAAAGTCCAACTACCAAATCTCTGCTAGAATCAGGAGCGTCGTGATCGACCAAGTAAATATCTGACTCTCAATGCAAATGTAAGAGATGTTGGGGGAGGTGTGGGTGGGTAGGGTGGGGGGAGGGAGGGGGAGGGATAATTTTCGAACTTTTTTTTTTTCAAGGCACAATACCAGACTCAGTGTGATTGTAACGTTGGGTTTTGTGTATATTGACTAAGATGTAAGTCATCGCCTTATTAGAGTATTTTTATGACAACAACAATAAATAATTATAACAATTTGTGGTGCCTACAGGGGGTGGGGGGGGGGGGGGAGGTGAGGGGTCCCCATAGTTAACTCACGGTAATAAATTAGTTTTATTATAATTCACTTTCAAAAACCTGGCCACTCTTAAAGAAAGATGGGATTGTTCTTGTGTATTTGGGGAAAGGGGGGGGGGGGCGGAGGGAGGCATTCAGAGAGGATTAAATTATAGTTACCTCTCAACATGTGCTTAATAATAGTTAGACGAGGACCCCCCTTCCCCCTCCCCCACTCCCAAACATCGCCTTCCTCTTTCGCCCCCTCTTTCACTATCTGACTACACTTCCTTCATAGTAAGTTCATATTTCTTGTGGGTTCAGTGTATTGTGGGTTGAAATCTAAGAGTAATGAGTCAAATGAAATAATAATAATAGATATAATATAGATATAATACAAGATATAATACAATAACAATAATAATAAAAGGCATTTATATAGAGGCTTTCCCGTGCAGGCTCTAATGAGCTTTCATGATCAAACCCACCTCACACTTCCTCCGTCTCTTCTTCTCTACCTCTCGCCCTGCTCTCCAGTTCAGAGATCATCAAAGGCAGTAGTATATTATCAGTTTAAAGTTCAATTTACAAAAATCATCTGATCAGAGCCACCGACTTCCAGTTCAAGAGCCTGCAAACACATAAACTGAGCCTGCAAATGTCTAAACTGAGCCTGCAAACACAAAAACTGGGCCTGTAAATACATAAGCAGAGCCTTCAAATACATAAACTGAGTCTGCAACTACATAAACTGAGCCTGCAAACACATAAACTGAGCCTGCAAACACATAAACTGAGCCTGCAAACACGTAATACACATTGGATCAGAACTTCATTAATTCTGCCAAAATAGCACGGCACCAATACCAATAATAACAATCAACCAATCATCTAGACATAACCTACAGACAGACAGACACATACATACACACAAAGCACACACCTACACACACACATACTCGAAGGACTTGTTTTTTTTTTTTAGGTGCTAAACAACCATCACGCCCATTAAACCGCTCCTCTCCTTAGCACAACCTAGCCCTTAACGTGCCAAGTCTAACAAACATGGCGCTAAATAGATCATATCTTTCTAAATACATGTACCGTCTTGGTTGTCACGAGCCATAAATACCATAGTAGGCAGACATTTTCAGAAAATCCTAAAGACCGAGCCAGGTGTCTAAAAGAAAAAAAAGAATAATACATAAAATATGGTCCTAATCCTTCTTCTGTTCCTAATATTCATTTAACGAGGCATAAACATCGTGTAGGAGGAACTACTTTGACAGTCCTAACGATTGAAGATGGTGAAGATTTCCGACCAATATTTGTAAAGTATGCACTTTTTCGCTGTCTCATACTCATACCGACAAATTCAACTTCCCATTTGCAGCCCGCACGCCCCGCCTTACTTGTCCGGTGTTAGCTTAGTTTTGCATCCACCAACATTTTTCTTCAACCCGAAACGTGACTCAGGTAAACCGTTGTACAAGGCCTGTAGGGCACGCGCTTGTAATTAGCGGACAAAAAACATTGAAGGTGTAGCCACTAGTGTAGTTGTAAACATCCTAGCGAACGTGACCATACTGTTTGATCTCGCATCGAGAGATTAAGGTGAAGTTGACAATTCTAAATGTATTCTGTTATGGGCTGATTCGTATTGAAGAAATAACTCATTGTTCCTTTTTTTAGGTCTCTCCATTTCTCCGTGATTTTTATGTGTGACCTTTGTAGGGATTTATTCTATTGTCCGCTATTGTTTGCAGTTTCATCTTTTCGTTTAAAACTAAAGAACACTTGTTCTGGTGACTTCACTCATTATTATTATTATGTTTTTTTTACATTACCATTACTACTATTTATTATTTTTATTGTTATTATTGTTGCTGTTGTTATTTTTGTTAAAATCTGTATCCCTGTGACTCTTCGTCTAACAGCCGGATTGTAAAAGTGACACTCAATATTCAAGGCTCGGAAAAATGTAGCTGTGAGTCTCCATGTATTTGTTGTTTTTATTTTTTTATTTTTCTTTTAAACAACACTGAGGTGTAAACTCAGCAGTGGACAATTACCTTTGCTTGTAATTACAGAAAGTGTCAGTTTTGAAAACTTGGAGGATTCCGACTTGTGAAGGATGCATTTCGGAGAACACGCTTAGTATTTAGATCTTGATTACATTAATGCAATATTAACTCCTCGTTCGTAGGAGAAGTTTGAGTTCAACTTTAAATTTTAGACGTTTTAGGTTTCAGTTTTGGAAATGATTTTTCTTTCAAAAGAAGTGGATGATAAAACGGATTTCGGACATAATTGTGTTTGACACGTTTGTTGTTGCCTTTAGATCAGGTTACAATGCTTTTTAATCACCTAGAAGCACCGATAACATCATCAGCATCATTGCTTTAGATATTAGCGAAAATAATGACAGGCCAAGTAATGAAATGGATCAGGGAATTAATTATTGTTAGAGAAATAGATGACATTTAAAAAAAAAGAAAAATTGCAAACTGGATTTCAATGTGTTTGATTCATCAAGTATCATTCTGTTCGCAACTAATTTAAACAAAACAAAACAAAAACAAAAAATAAATAAATAAATAAATTAATAAATAAATAAATAATAAATAAATAAGTAAATAAGTAAATAAATAAATAAATAACGAAACAAAACAAAAGGGCTATCAACAAGAAACACAACAATCAACAACAGCAGTAACAACTACATGTACACCAATAACCACTAATGCGGCGAAATAAACAACTATTAAATCACGATCAAGTGCTTTATGTACATGCAATATAAAACCATTCTGCACGCCCTCTCCAGTCAAGATGAAAATCCTGCAGCCACCAGTGAGTGAGATGGCTATGTGCCATTCTGATATGGCATATCTTAACTACAGGAGGAATATGATTTTATGCTGTGAGCTTGACTTCTGTTGGTCACAGACAGATCACGGAGGCTATACTCTGTTGATTTTGATGGTTATCAACTCGCTTTCCCTAGCTGTTTAAGGCATAGGCCTACTTCATTTCATTCTATTTTGTTTTCTTTTATTTTAGTTTATTTTGTTTTGTTCTATTCTTTTCTTTCTTATTCTATTTTATCGATTTTATTTGATTTAAATAAATGCTGTGTTATTTTAGTTCATTTCATTTTTATTTTATTTCTAGATTTTGTTAATTTTCTTTTTCTTTTCTTTCTCCTCTTGTTGTTGTTGACATTTCCGTTTTTTTTTTTAAATCTTGTTTTTTTTTTATTTTAATTTTAAAACTATTTTCATCAACTTAGTCTCCCTGAAGCCCAGCCAGTTTTATGGACAGTTTAGCATCCCCCCTCCCCCCTCCCCCCCCCCCCTCAGTCCAAGAGAAAACGGGTGGAGCCAGGGTATACATTTTTTTTTCATGATTAAGGTTATAGTTTCGGTCAGAGCTTAAGGTAAGAATGTAAGTTAAGGCCCTGGTGACAAGTTCAAGTTTATTTTCATTGTTAAAATTAGGGCAGGGGTCTCTGGATTTAGAGTAATTTCAAAATATTCTATTTAAGACGATGTAAATTTCACCTCAACATGCAATCTATATATGACGTGAGTTTTGGATGGAGTAAGTGAGGCTTAAAATTAATGAATTAATTTCCAAGCCCACAGAATAATTTCAAATTATTTAATAATAATAATGTACAAATTCCATGACAACGTACAATGTACATGATAGCAAAATATCGCTTAATTTACATATTTGCCAATTCTTTCTTGGGAAGAGGTCATTATCCTAATATGTTATAGAAATGTCTTAAAATTTAAGTCGAATTGTCTACCGGCAACTAACCAAATACAGCAAAAGAAACAAACAACAACATGTAGGACTCCATTTTGGTAGAAAATTGTATACTATGATGTACGCGGCCAAATTTTCCAAGCCTGTTCGTTCTTCCATATTGACTGCCAGCTTTAGAAGCTTCGTGATCAAATGAAGAGAATAGGTATTTAATTAGAAAACCTATATAGTGAATTGTCAATATACATTAATTTGTTACCATGCCTCTCATGTCATTAAATGTTCATATCAGATTTCTCTGCCTTCATTTTTGTTATCATAATCATTATTTATTTGCAGTACGCACTGCAACGAAACCACAGCTGGAACAAGAACGACAGCAAGACAAAAAAAGATCGTCTTAAGGCAGTGTATAATCTGATATCAGGATCCATTTAGTGTTTTCAAATTTTATAATAAATTCTCATTCCTTGGATGTTTTCGAATACAGTGATAACAATGGAGCTATATACGGACATTTTTATGTCCAGTCTGGACACATAACACTTTGTTTAACATTTATGAGCTCAAAAGATTTCATAAACTGAGGACAATTTATGTTCTGAATACTACTAGGACGCTGTATTCAGTTTATTATCTGTCATGCAAACTGATTTTCTGTCTCATATCAACGGATTTATTTCCGGAAAACTTCGTCGGAAATCGGAGGCTGTGCTTGCTACAGACGACTCCAATAATCATGAGGCCGGAAACGGACATGGAATATTTGGCGAAAAGTTCCGGAGAAAGTCGGAAACATCGACCGGCAGTGGCAGCAGAACTGGCAAGCAGGAGGGTCATAATAGCAGTAGATCAGGGGCCATAAGTCTAGTCAGAGTTGCCAAGTTGGATTTCAGTAAGTTTGTTATAGTATATTGGGATATGGGAGATAACATTTCCGTTTACTCGTCTTTTCTCTCTCAGTAGTCAGCGAATTTCTTTGTTCTTTTTTCGATATGTGTAACCTGTCTCAAATGAGTTCTTGATTTCCTCTGTTTTTCTTTCTTTCTTTCTTTCTTTCTTTTTTCTTTCTTTCCTTCCTTCTTTCTTTCTTTCTTTTGTTCTTTCTGTCTTACTTCCTGTCTTTCTATTTTTCTTTCTCCTTTCTTTCTTTCTGTCTTTCTATCTGTCTTTCTTTCTTCCTTTCTTTCTTTCTCTCTTCTTATTTTTTTGTAAATAGTAGGATATGGCTTTCTTGTCGTTGGTTGCATGCAAGTGTAAATATTCTTTGCTTAACCCAACTTGCAAATGGGATTGTACCATATATGTCTGTGATCTTTGACTGATTTTGTTCCACCGTGCACATTGAGACTTGTGAGCGTCAAACACCTCATTCTAGAATGACAACATCAAGTGCTTCTTCACTCACTACTTCCAAAGTGTGAAGTGATCTCAGAAATGAGGCCATGGAGAGCGAAAATGTCTCCCAGTCTGAGGAAAGACCCCCCCCCCCCCAAAAAAAAGCTTAATTTAACAAACTTTATTTTAAAAAGTGTATTTTTATTTACTACAGATTCTTTTAATACATTGATATATTTATGCCCTCTTTTTGATAATTTCTCCTCCTCACTTTTAATGTGTAAAGCGCTCTAGAGCATTATCTATACTAATATAACAGATTGTGGCTTTATTATTGGGTGAATTATCAAAGTCACTACAGTGGTAATTGCAAAGGACGATAGTGATTTAACGATGGATTCATTATAAGCGAGAATTTGGAATATGAATTATGTATTGTAAAATGCTTTGCAGAATGCTCAGTATGAATGTTTTTGTTGTTGTCAATCAAGTTTTTTTTTTCTGGAAGATGAAAAAAACAACAACAAAAAAACGACAACAAAAACAAAACAAAACAAAAAAAACAAAAACAAAAAACAGAAAAACCAAAGGGAGATTATTATAATCCATTGCTGTTGATACATCATAAACCTTCTCGTCCCTTCATCTTAGAGAGCTTCACAAGGTAGGGGAGAGGAACGTACATGGTGAAGATAAAGGTGGGATAGAGTGGGAAAGGAAGGAAGACTTTTCATAGGGCTGATTCACTGAGTTGGTAATAAGCTTGCTTTACACCGTGTAAGGATTAATTTTACCTATACCTATCGGGACGACACAGCGCCATTGCTCCTAGCGACAGTTTTGCTGACTGCTAAAACTACCGAGCAGCTGTGTGATTGATTGCTAGGGATAACAGAAGCGTTGCTCGCCTGACCTTTGATCCGGGGGACATAGCCCTTACAGCCCTCTGTGACACTGGGTCCATGTAAGCTGGAGGAGAGGAAAGGGAGGGGGTGGGGGGTGGGGGTGGAGAGGGTGGTTAGAAGTTGAGGGAGAATACAGAGAGACCGATTATGATCAGATAGCTAGTAACTATCAATAGTTTCCCAACATCGATATTTCCTTGTCACCATTCATCACCACCATCTTCACTATCATCTTAGGCCTATATTTAATGTTTTAAAATATAACACGACCATCTACTAGCAAACTAATCAAAAGAAAGCAAATAACAATATGAAAAATTCAATATGGTAGAAACTGAATAAGTTGGTATCACTAACCAAACTTTCGAACCTCGCTGGCCCTTCCTCAGGGCAATTACCACCACCATCATCATCACGAATACCTTCATCATTTTATAAAATATAATAAGACTGTCTAACCGTCAACTAATTAAACAATTTTAAAAAAGGAAATAACATATAATAAGAACTTAATATTGATGTTAATGGTAATACTCTGCCTTCATCATCATCCTCTTTTTACTTTGAGAACTGTTGACTGACAGTTTATTCATTTTGTCTGTTTGTGTTGGGATTTAACGGCACATCAGCATGATTACGGCTATGTTTGCACCTGATACGTTGACTACGTTTACTGTTACGAAAGGTATGTTAAAGAGTATGTGTAAGTTGAACAAAGAGGCTGTGAAAAAGAATATGTCAAATGATAAACACAAACAAACATGCGCCTTGTCGCATGCCCCAATGTCATAGTCTACGACAGTAATCTCAAATTTAGTCTAAAGACCAACTTGTATGGCCTGTGGCTTTGTTTAAAAAAAAATCCTTCTGAGAGCGACTCGAGAAGGGGGCTTTCCTAGCGTCCCTGAAGTCGACGCCATCTAAAGGTATGGATGCGACTGTTAGCTAGTTGACAGTGGCAGACCACACACTGTAGGGACGTTTCTCTTCTGAGGAGAAAAAATTGTTGAGAATGACCCAAACGGCGGTTGAGGACCATCAGGTCTTGTCTTCGAGACTGAGAAGATCCTGGCCAGGATTCAAGGTCTGACTGGATAGAGTAAAGTCTGTTTGCAGTCTGTTGATTCCGACGCCGTTGTCATGGAAAAAAATAATACGATGAGAAAAACAAACATGTTCATCACAAAGTGAATTTTTCAGAATTTTCTGTTACTCAGGTTTTAAATATCAAGAGAAAAAACGATTTTTGTATTCTTCATACTGCTTGTATTATTATAATTTTGTGTCCGACAAGGAAGTAATTTGACTGACAGTCATAAGGGCTCATTTGTAGACATCTTTATATCGAACCTGTAATCAGGCTGAAATGTACTTTCTCTGCACTAGTTCTCAGTCAAAGAAAGCCTTTATGATTCGAGTGTCGGTCATCCTTGCAACATGACCAAGCCAACAGTGTGGCGTCGGCATTCAAATGATTAATATAGACAAGCAGATCATTTTACGAAAAATGTCTTAAACTTTAGACGACTGTCCACCGGCAACTAATCAAATACATCAAAAAAGTTCAAA